>PVIY010009819.1:0-62526 GCA_004026745.1 Myrmecophaga tridactyla | reverse complement strand
TTTGTGTCTAATGCAGTTGGGTAAGAGATTCAGCAGCAGCAACTTTGGAAAAGTTTTGCTGAAAGGTAATCCATAGTATTAACCCTTTTATAACCTTCATCTGTGACAACTGCATAGCTTATTGTGAAAGTAATGGTGTGGCTGAGGGTTGAGACTGGTTTTGGTTAGTTATTGCCTCTTCTAGAAATGATGATTGATGTTGAGCATTAATGTATTATGCGAAAATTCTCTTATTTTGCACCTATTCCCAAAGGGCCATACAATGATCTCTTCTCCAGCACTCTTTGTCACCAGGATTCCAAACTTGCTACTTCTAGGCATCTGGCCAACAAGCTGAGTTATTTCCACTACTCATGAGCTTGTGTACATATTTAATTCATCCAACTCTTACTCCTCGCAAAGTGAACGAACTAGTAAACCTCACAGAGCTTTGCCTACTGGGAAGATTTCCATGCATTACTGCTTTTGGGTGTCACTATTTAGTTCTTAGTAGTAAAGCCACTCGCTACTTTTGATGGTATGATAGTGCCTCATTATACCTCAGGATGGTCAGTTTGGGCTACATGGTCTCTCGATGGGCAATGATTCAGCACTCATTTTTTAACTGTGTCCAGCAGCATGCCAGGAACTATGTTTTGAATGATGTAGATTTATCAGCTGCAGATACAATGATCTTGCCCATGAAAGTAGGGCTATGCATCACATCTCTTTTATAGGATTTTACAGAGGATCAACTTGAAGTCTTTCTCTTGTACAGGTACCTCTAGAGCGGTGGAATCTGTTGGGTCACATGGCCTCAACCATAGGGCCACTTACATTGCAAACCACCTATGAGTACTTTGTTTTTTCTGGCACCCATTCAAAGCTAGATGTCTTATGTGCCACCCAATGAATTAGTGTTGGAGAAGTATCCTCATGTTTGGAATAACCTGTTTCTAAGACCTGAAGAGGAATTGTGTTTCTCTCTTAGAAGCTTTAAGATACAACTCTTTAACCTTTTATTTGAAGGAAATTCTCTGACATACAGCAGACTGCTAGTTTCCTGGATTCTTTCTTGGGTTTATCTCCCAACTTCTGTGTCTTATCAAGGCATCTAGAATATTAACCATTTCTTGGTAATCAGTTCTGATTAAAATATTATCCACAATGTAGTGGGACATTGTGATGTTCTAAGAAATTTCCAGATTATCTTAATTCTTTTGCACTAAATATAAATTAAAAAATACATGATTAGCCTTGACCTTGCACAGTTCCATGAATGTGTACATGATGTATACAATTGAGAGAAAAAGAGAGACATTAATTAACGTTGAAAAAATATATAGAAATTGACATTAGATAAGGTGTTCATGGATAGCAAAACAAACCAACCAACACTAATTATGAATACTACATGAACTTTGCTGTATTGCTTATCTTACCAAAGCTAGTTTATGAAAAACTAATATGTATATGTAAGAAAACTCTACCTTGGTATGTGCTATTGCTTGTTCACTCCTGCCCATGCTTTTCACATATGGGAATTACTGTTCCTGTTTGAGTTTCCAATTTCCTCTAAAGTATAGTGAAAGGTGATGCCATGAATCTGTTTACCCCAGGAACTAGTTGTTTAAAATCATAGGATCCCAGCTCTAATTCAGTTCTCTGCTCATGAAAGACTCACTGTTTTGGCAGAAGCAGTTCAAAGATTCCTTTGTCTTCTCCAAATATAGCCTGCTGCTGTTTTACAGGGTTCCTTCAGCCTTTTGCTAGTAAAACTTCTTCTTATGTTAAGCAGAAAGTTGCATAATTAATTTTCTTAGATTGCGTTATTCCATGAAATTTGCAATCCTCTGTCAGATTTCAAGGTTTAGTGCAGGAAGTGGATGCTATTCTATGTACTTCAAGCAGAAATGAATTTAACACAGGGAACTGCAGGCTTACCAAATCACTGGTGGAGCAGGAAGAATGGAATTCAGGTCCATTGTCCATAAGAATACATCACTTCTGCCATGAGCTGTGTCTGGAAACTACTATTGTTGATGCTACCTTAGCTGTCATCCCCAGAGCCATCCACATGCATAAATCTTATGAATAGGCAATAAGATTTAAGCTCTGCCTGCTGCAATACCACATCCCCTTAAAGATTGCTCATTAGTTCTCACTGTTATGGAAATAAGGCCTTTCCCATCCTATTGCCTTCTGGATTTCGTACAAGTACATCACAAAGGCAAAATGTGAATTGGTCACAACTCTCTGGCTTCATGAAATTATGTAAAATATAGATTTTAATATACTGTCCTCATTAATACAGAAGAGAACTTTAAAAGAGGTGGGAATAAATGCTAAAGCTAATAGTATCTTAAACAAAAAGTTTGGCAATAAGTAAATGTTAAATGTTTCAAAGTAGAGTCATTTTAAAATGAGAAGTTCAAACACCATTCTCTCTCTTAGCATTCACAGATAAATGCACTCCTTCCTAGTTATTTAAACCAGCCAAAACCATGTTACAATTTCTTTATAGGCACCCCTTCCCACGTTTTTATTTTATAAGCAGATACCATGGAATAGGACCATTTGAGTTTTCATAATCATTATGAATTTATAGGAAAGGCCATGTTCATATACTTTACCAGTAAATTGTATCCTTCCAAAATTAAAATTTACATATATATTATATATCCAAACTAACAAACTATCTAGCTCCAGTCATTTTACATACCACATTAATGACATTCATACTTCGGGAAGCCCTCATTACACCGCCCACTAGTTGTGTTGCTTGCACATTTATTTATCATTACCCTAACAATTGTTAATACACAGTTTCATTGTAAGAAATAAATTGTGCTCCTCAGGTTATGAAAAACAGAATTTAATGCTTTTCACTAGGCTCAGAGTAATTACTTTTCTTACAGGCAGAAAGGAGGAAACAAGTTTTCCTGTGATTTATGAAGGAATACAGCTCACAATTATGGTGATGAAATATCAGAATTATATTCATTTATATTGAATGATGAAAACATTCTAATCATAGCACTATCAACTTTTTAGAGCAATATTCTGAAATTCTAACTACACCGAATAAAATTGTTTTAATTATGCTAATCTAAGAGTTTCATAAATGCTCCTAATTTTCATGATCTCTTAGTGAATCATAATTATCTTTTGGTGCTGAGAGTGATACTATGGACTAAATTTACACTGGCATTTTCACAAATTATTTAAATGTAAAAATTTCTGGGCACAGAGGTTCATGAGTCACTATTATCTTCAACAATGCTAATAGTATAAAATGCACTGACAGATCATTTTTCGGTAAAATCAAGATGAAAAGTGTAGTCCAATTACTGCAGAGAACTCCAGTAGTAAATGATATATTTTTGTTTAAATTAGTAATTTAGAAGGAAAGGTCAGTTCTGGCATAGGTTTGAATATAAAAGGGAGTATATTAATTTGGCTTATTATACACAACTATAACAAAAGGTCATTTTTTATACACTTACTGATTTTTATTCAAGGTAAAATAATATTTTAATTTCAGATGAAATGCCTCAAGATTACACAAAGTTATTATTTTCAAATAAGTTTGGGCATGCTCAGATGAATAATTTCCTTCAAATATGTTTCAAGAATTTATCAATATTCAATTATCTCTCTATATAAACACACATAATAGTTCTATTAAGATATTATTCATGTACGATGGGGTTCACTGACTTAAAATGTATAATACAATGATTTTTAATATATTCACAGATTTTAATATATTCAAATCACATTGATTTTAGGAAATTTCATTACCCCTAAAAGAAATGGCGCACTCATTAGCACTCACTCCCCATATCCCCTCACTGCCAATTCTGAATATTTCATAAAAAATGAGATCATACAATACGCAATCTTTTGTGATTAACTTCTTTCACAGAACATAATTATTTTAAGATTCATCCATGATATAGCATGTATCCATACTTCATTTCTTTCTAATGACAGATACTATTTCATTGCATGCATATGCCACATTTTATTTAGCCATTCATTGATTCATGAACATTTAAGTGGTAAAGAAAGGAACAACAGGAAAAAAGAAGAAATACTAGTGTAAGGAAGGTATTGCTTCTCATTGCAAGGGATATCACTTGATCTTTTCAGATAAATAAACTTCACTCTAGATCCTTTACTAAGGCAAATGATGAAACAATTGTGAAAGCAAAAGGAAGGCATTTTCAGGCATCATTATTAAAACATACAGAACAAAATAATCCATGTGTACAGAACAAAAGGCATTCCTATAGTCCTTCTCAGGACATTGTTGATAGAACAATGAACAAATACCAGAAGGATGAAGAAGATAGAAAGTCTTCAAAGAGGGCCCTTGCCAGGTCATGAGAAATTGCAGGTAAGAGAAGTTGCAGGGTGCTAATGGCAGGTATTTCCATCCCAATGACTCAGTCACAGGCCCATAAAGTAGGCACAATGGAGGGCAACATAAAGATGTGGTCTGCAGAAAATAAACTGAACTCACAAATTGTATGATGTATTTCATTGCATGGAAATCTACATTTGGTTAAGGAGAGTTTGGGGAGAAAACACTTGGAAATAGAGCAAAATTATCATTAAGAATATTGTAATGGCTAAATCGGTGTGCCTACATTGCTGGGTGATGGTGTCTACCTGTTTGGTTAGGGAAGCACCAACCTATTGTTAATGTGAAGAGGTTTTGTGGACTTAAATCATTAGTCAGTTGATTGCATCTACAATCAGTAAAGGAGACAGCTTTCAGCAATGAGAGAAGTCTCATCCAATCAGTTGAAACCTGTTCTAGTTTGTTAGCTGCCAGAATGTAATATACCAGGAATGGAATGGCTTTTTAAAAAGGGGAATTTAATAAATTATAAGTTTAGTATTCTAAAGCCATGAAAATGTCCCAATTAACGCAAGTCTATAGAAATGTCTCATCTAAGCCATTCATTCAGAGAAAAATACTTTGATTCAAGAAGGCTGATGAGGTTCAGGGTCTCTCAAGTGGAAAGACATATGGTGAACATGGTCCGGGTTTCTCTCTCATATAGAAAGGCACATGGTGAACATGGCATTGTCTGCTAGCTTCCTTTCCAGGCCTCTTGTTTCATGAAGCTCCCCCAGGGGCATTCTCCTTCATCTCCGAAGGTCTCTGGCATGTGGACTCTGCTTTGTGGCACTTGTCATTCTGTCATAACTTTTCTCTCAGAATACAATATGCAATCTTTTGTGATTGACTTCTTTCACAGAGCATAATTATTTTAAGATTCATCCATGATATAGCATGTATCCATACTTCATTTATTTCTAAGGACAGATACTATTTCATTGCATACATATGCCACATTTTATTTAGCCAGTCATTGATTCATGGACATGGGAGTGGCAAATTTCTGTTCTCTCAGAATCTCCAAAGGTTGCTGAATGGTGGTCTCTGGTTCTCTTGGCCTCGTGGCTTTGCTCGGCTCTGCTGTGGCTTTCTCATCGTTCTCCAAAAACTTTCTCTTCAAAAATGTCTCCTCTTTTATAGGAGCCCAATAAACTAATCAAGATTCATTTAGAATGGGTAGAGACATGTCTCCATTTAATCAAATTTAATACCCACAATTGATTGAGTCACACCTCTGTGGTGATAACTTAATCAAGTGTCCAACCTATAGTACTGAACAGGGATTAGAAGAAACCCTTGCTCCCACAAAATTGATTAAGATTAAAACATGGCTGTTCTAAGGTACATAAATCTTTCCAAACTGGCACAAAACCCTTAAAGAAAGAACAGACACAAAAAGAATTTCAGCAATCAGAAAGAATTTTTATTTCTACCTCAATGAGACAGCTTCCTCTGGGGAGTTCATCAAAATCTTCATTGGATTTTCCAATTTTCAACCTGCTTTATGAAATTCAGGCTTGCCAATCCCCACTGTTACCTGAACCAATTTCTATAATAAATTTCATAATGGTTACCCTGCTGATTCTATTTCCCTGGAGAACTCTGATTAATACAAATGTATATTATATAATAAAATAAAGGGTTGCACCTGCAAGTCATTGAAACAATTCAGAGACGGTACACTGAGAATCTCAGTAATCTCATTACTATGTTGTGAGCATACACTCCTAAAATCAAAATAATATAAGCACTATGTAGTGACTTTACCCTTCAGTAATTTAACAATATTGGAGCATGGGAGAAGAGGAAAAATAGTGTGGCATCGTGTATTAGCTAAGGTTCTCTAGAGAAACAGGATCAACAGGAACACTTGCAAATATAAAATTTATAAAAGTGTCTCACATGACCACAGGAACGCAGAGTTCAAAATCTGCAGGGCAGGCTGTGAAGCCCATGACTCCAATGGAAGGTCTAGACAAACTCCACAGGAGAGACTTGCCAGCCGAAGCAGGAATAGAGCCTGTTTCCTCTGAATCTTCCCCAAAAGGCTTCCTGTAATTAGATTAAGCATCACTCATTACAGAAGACACTCCCCTTTGGCTGACTACAAATGGAATCAGCCCTGGATGCAGCCGATGTGATCATGATTTAATTCTATGAAATGTCCTCATTGCAACAGACAGGCCAGCACTTGCCCAACCAGACAAACAGGCATCACAATTTGACCAAGTTGACACATGAACCAGACCATGACACATCATATGAGCAATAAATCTTTATCTCCCACAATAAGAAATCAGTAGATGTTTAAATATGATAAATCTTTTGTACCATGAGCATATAATTTAAAATTATAGACAGGTGTTCAAGAAGACAGAGAGAAAATAATAGTAAGTACCTATTTCTTACGATGAGAATTAAGTGGTGGGAAGAAGTTGACTTGATTTCTTCTACTTTGGCTATAATTCCACTTTACTGGTTCTAAGTACTATGACCCAAACTTTAAGGTAGAAATATATTATTTTTAGTGGTATATGCTAACATCAATAATTAGTGCTTAAAATTTGTTTATATAAAATGCTTTAATTTCATTCTAATAGAAACTGTTAACTTTTTTCTATAATACATCTACTAAAATATTTTTCTCCTGAGCCTCCTGTAATTTTAGACTCTTCTATTTCATAATTCTTAAAAATCTTAGTGCCCAACATAATGTCAATTAAAAGATTGACCTTAGAACTTTTCAGCAAAATTTTACCTATTGTATAGTTATTGTTTAAAACACCTTATAATACATTATGAGTTGTCTTATTTCAAAAAAATCAAACTAAGTATTTACTAGAAAATATAATATTCTTAATGTTTAATAAAAATAACCTTTATTTTAACAAATAATTTGAATTTATGAGTTTATTTCCCTTTGATTCAGCTTCCCTCATTTTTATGTCATCTCAGTACAAATTTTATTTGCATTAATTCTACCTAGAAAATAACTATTTCATAACATAATTACTGAATTCAAGCATGGAAGCCAATATTAACATAAGAACAGATTGAATATTGCTCAAAATTTGATTAACAAAAATATAATTGCAGAGAATGCTCCTTTCCACCTATCTTTAATGAAGCTGCCTAGTTTTAGAAGGTCAAAAATAAGAAAATAATGCAAGGGAAGTTAACCAATCAGCCAGCTCAGTGACTGTAAGCACAAAGGTCAAATATAATTATTAAGTAGTAAGAAGGAATGCCAAGTAGAATTTGAATTTTGGTTTTTTCCCTTTGGTTTATTTTTTTCTAATATATTCATCTATAAAAACAGCGTATCTATTAGGAAAAAAGAAAGGATTAAACTGCCAATTGTTTAGCCATTGTATACACTAATTGTGTTTGAGCATATGTATATATCTATTAATGCTTCTTGCCTGTACCGGGGAAAATGCTAAACAAGGGAAAAACAATTCATCAGACATGTCCGCTATCCTAGAGAAAGAATGATATCAATCTAAGTTTTTAAAAGAAAAAGGAACAAAGTATAACAATAGCTTCTGGTTAATATATGAATGACGGTATAAAATCTGCAATTTCAGTACTCCTGAAACACTCAGTATCTTAAAATGAGTTGATTACTAAATTGATGAAAATATTTCTTTTTAAAAATACCAAAACTTTGAATAACAAAAGACTAACAAGCCAGAATATAATGAGCAAACCCAGTGTTTTCTAGAAACAGTTGACTTCATTGTAGAGGTAGAAGCTTGGCCTTAGCTGTGAGAAGAGCTTCTCAAAATGCAGTTCGTAGTGTGTGTTGGTCCAAGAAATGTCACTGAGCCTGAATAACATAAAGACTGAGAGTGAGCATTAGTCATGCTGGCACCAAGTGAAAGTAATTTATTTTCTGATGACACTAAAAATCCAAATCCATAGTTCCGTTTAACAATTATTATTCCATTTTTCTAATACCCACTTTTATCATGTTATGCAAAAGTATCCATGCGCAAGAAATTGATTGAAGAAAATCCCACGTAATAACCTCTGGACTACAGGCTGGCAAAGTACATCCCCACGGGCCAAATGTGTTCTATCACCACAGTTTATGGAAATAATGTTTCATCGGGATATAGTCATGATCACTTGTCTACGTTGTTATTTGTCTAATTGTCATTGGTTGCTTCATGCTACAATGGCCAAGTTGAGTAGCTCCAATGAAGATGACGGCATGGCCCACAGAACATGAAACATTTACTATATGACACTTTACAGAAGAATTTTGCTAACCACTGCTCCAGAGCACTAACAACCAGCATTTTTATTCATGACATCTTTATTCACAACAGAGAGTGAAAGAAGCTCTGTCACGGACCTGGGTACAATGCTGCTGCATAAAATATGGTCCTTTTAGTAATATTAAATTGACCTGAAACTTCTCTGAATTAATATAGAAAGCAAAAACAAGAAAGAAACTAGAAGACTTAATTAACCCCTACAGACAGGCATTATTAAATCGTAAAATATTTCTCAGATGCTTCGTACTCTTTTGTTAATTGGTGGCATTGATTTTGATTTTGAAAATTATTTAAAGGAAGAATGAAAATATTTCCAAGTCTTTTTGCAATGTTTGTATTCATTCACTAGCTAAATAAGCAAAATATATTGACAGAGGCACTTCTTGATTCACTCCAGGAAAGTCCTGAATGTTCAATCTTCTTATAAAACTGACACATGTAACTTTCTAAAAGAGCGAATATTAATTGCAGGGATAATTCACAGAAAATTTACAAATTTTTTAAAGATAAAAAGTGCTTCTTGTAATGTAGTTAAAATATCAGTCATATAATTTATTGTGTTTATTCACAAATAAATTTGTCTAACTTCCAAGTCTAAATATACTTTTCAAAGATATGGCTGATAAGTTTTGTTTTATTTTATGGAACATTAGCATACTTGAAAAACACAATGACTAAAAAATGTTACTTTGTATAATTTAGTAATGAATGTTGGAAGAAATACTCAACAGCTAACTCAAAATCAAATGTCTGAATGATGTGTGTTTCTTCTCCGTATTTATGCCTATAGGTAAATTTTATTTTGGGACACATCTTACTTATAAGTATAGCAGAAAAAAAATAGCGATATTTTGCAATTTCGTTAAGAATGTTTTTTCCATGAAAGTAATAGATAACTGAGAGGATTAATTAATACATAAATTTTGTCATTTGCATGAATTATATATATCTGTGTCAGATGGACAGCTTTTATATACATTCCTATTTTGTTATCCTTCATCACCAAAAGAGATCTGCAGATTTTATTAATCTTTTACCTTAATCTGCTATTAAAAAGCCTATTCTTATACATATTCATTGCACAAAGATTTTCTGTTGTACAAAAATTTTGCAAATATTAATGGATGGAGAAATTGGCATTTTTATGCTTTTAATTTCCTTGTGCAAAATGTAAATTCTAATTATTCATTATTTTTATCAATATGAAAATTTGGCTAAATAATAATGAGGTAAAAGATATTGAAAATACATTATCATTTTAAAGTTCTTTGTAAAACTTTTTGTGAGACCCTTTCTTTTGTCCATTTGACTGTTGAAAAAATGAAGTAACTTGTCCATAGTGAAATAGAGAGTGAGAATGAGAGCTAGAATTCACCCCCAATCTCCTCCGATTTAGTCTGCTCTTCCCATTATGTTAATAATTCACATTAAAACCATACACCCAAAATTAAAAGTAGGGGACTGGTTTACAGAAGATAGTAGGCTTTGTGGCTTGTCCATTGACAATTTACTGATTAAACAGGACAGGAGGGAATAACAAATTAGCTGTTGCTCCATCATCCTTAAGGCTGAAAAGTTATGGCTAGAAGGGATACCAGTTGTGTGTGTGCATATGTGCAGGTACATATTTACGATGTATATTTACACATACATATTTTAATGTAAGGAATATATTTATATGTTGTTTCTCTTGGTATCACAAATACCATACAATGGGTTGGCTTAAAAAAATGGGAATTTATGGGCTCATCGTTTTGAGGCTAGAAGAAGTTCAAAGTATAGATATCTGTAAGGCTTACTTCTCCCCAAAGACTGCAGGGTTCTGGTGGTAGATGCAGGTAATCTGTGGGGTTCCTACACTTTCTTGTCCTTTTTCTTCTAGGATTCCATTATCTTTCATCTTATTTCTCTGGCTTCCTCTGACCCTAGATTCTGCTTCTTCCTAAGGGGTCCAGTAATCCAGATTAAGATATACCCTGATTCAGTTGGCCATGCCTTAACTAAAAATAATATCTTCAAGAAGTCATATTTATAGTGGGTTCATACCCACAGAAAAGCAGGTAAAGATTAAGATCATACCTAAATTTGGTCACATAATTCAATACTACAAGGTCTTCCTTCTGAAACCCCCAAAGACATGTCTTTTTTTGTATGCAAATTGCATTCCTTCGATCATAACATTCCAAAAGCCTCCAGTCATTTCAGTAACAGCATCAAGTCTAAGTCAAAATCCTCATCAAAATCAGTTCTGGTTGTAGTCCGTGCTGGACCAAAATACACCTCCAGTCTACATAACTGTGAAACCGAGAAAACAAATCGCTGGCTTCCAAAAGACAATAATGATATATACTTTCTCCTCAGAAGGGAAAAAGTAAAGGGGAAAAACGATCATAGGTCACAAACAAGTTCAAAAGTCAGCAGGAAAATTTCCATTTGATTTTTAGGTCTGATTTTAAGGTCTATGGATTGATGCTTTGTCCTCTGTGCCTTTGTTGTGGCAGCCCCACTCTTTCCAACTGCTTGTGCAGTAGCCATATTCTCCCTTAATGCCTGGTCATCAGGCCCACCCTCTCTGAGCACTGGATTTGTGGCCTCACTCTGTCCCCAAACTAATGTATAGGTGTCACCCTCCCCAAGCTTTGAATAGTGGCAAAACTTTTCCTGAGCACCTGGGAATAGACCCTAACCTCTCTGAACATTGGGATGGCAGCCAAACTTCTCTCCACAAATATCAGTGTGGGCCCACTGCCTCAAATCAACTGCCCCGTTCAACTTAAAATCATTCTAGGCCTACTCTATCAAGTTTCTCACAACTCCTCTGGATTCTTCCCCTTATCCATTTAAAAAGCCATTCCAGCATGTTTGGTGTTTGCAAACTGCAGCAGCACCCCACTCCTTTGGTACCAAAATCTGTTCTAGTTTGCTAGCTGCCAGAATGCAACATCCCAGAAATGGAATGGCTTTGAAAAAGGAGAATTCAATCAGTTGCTAGTTTACAGTTCCAAGGCCAAGAAAATGTCCCAATTAAAACAAGTCTATAGAAATGTCCAATCTAAGGCATGCAGGGAAAGATACCTTGGTTCAAGAGGGCCTATGAAGTTCAGGGTTCCTCTCTCAAGTGAGAAGACACATGGCGAACATAGTCAGAGTTTCTCTCTCATTTGGAAAGGTACATGGTGAACACAGTCAGGGTTCCTCTCATCTGGAAGGGCACATGGTGAACATGGTGTCATCTGCTAGCTTCTTCTCCTTGCTTCCTGTTTCATGAAGCTCTCTGGGAGGCATTTTCCTTCTTCATCTCCAAATGTTGCTGGCTGGTGAACTCTGCCTCTTGTGATAGTCATTCTGCTCTGCTCTCTCTGAATTGCCCATCCTCCAAAATGTTTCTTCTTTTATAGGACTTCAGAAACTTATCAAGACCCACTCAAATAGGTGGAGACATGTTGTCACCTAATCCAGCTTAACAACCACTCTTGATTAAATCACATCTCCAGGGAGATGATCTGATTACAGTTTCAAACATGCATCATTGAATAGGGATTATTCTGCCTTTATGAAATGGGATTTTGATTAAAATATGGCTTTTCTAAGATACATACATCCTTTCAAACCAGCACATGTACCTAAGAAAAGCCATGTCTTTTTCTTGATCCAATCTTGCGGAGTCAGAACTATTGTTTTGGGTGGAAAAACTTTGGATTGTTTCCATGGAAGTTGACACACTCAATTGTGGGTGTGACCTTTTATTTGGGTCACTTTCCATGGAGATGTGCACACCCAATTGTGAGCATGACCTTAGATGGAGATGTGATTCTGTCCATTCACAGTGGGCCTTGATTGGTTTTATGGAGTCCTTTAAAGGGCCAAACATTTTGGAGAAAACTCAGAGGCAGCATATTTGGAGATGCAGAAGGAAAACACCCCTAGGAAAGCTGTTTGAAACCAGAAGCCAAAGATCCCTAGCAAACACCAGCCATCTACCTTCCCAGCTGACACAGGTTTTCTGGACACATTTGCCTTTCTTGATTCAAGTTTTCTTTCTCTGTATGTCTTAATTTGGACATTTGTATGGCCTTAGAAATGTAAATTTGTAATTAATAAATTCCCTTTTTAAAAAGGCGCTCAGTTCTGGTATATTGCATTTCTGGCAGCATTAGCAAGTGAAGACCAGATGTTGGTAACAGAGAAGTGTGGTGTTGCTCCTTACAAACACCAAACAAGCTGGAATGGCTTTTGAAATGGATACAGGAAAGTTTCTAGAAGAACTGTGATATATTTTTGAGAAAAGGCCTGAATTGCTTTGAAGATACTGTTAGAATGATGGACTCTAAGATAATTCTGGTAAGTCTTAGACAGAAATAATGCATATGTTATTGTAAACTGGAAGGAAAGCAGCCTTAAAGTGGCAGAGAATTTGGTAAAATTTTCTCCTGCTGTGGGGAAAAGTTAGAATTTAAAAGTGGTGATCCAGGATACTTAGCTGAAGAGATTTCTAAACTACATGTGAAAAAAGCAGTCTAGCCTCTTATTGAAGCATATAGTAAAATGTGACAGGAAAGAGATATGTTGAGAACTGAACTTTTGCATACAAAGAAACCAGAAAAAGATAGTCTGGCAAATTTTGGGCTCCCAGAAAGTAAGACCCCAGAGAATAAGGCCTCACATGGGGATATAAACAAGCATGGAAGCATTTAGCCATTTTAGGAAAAGTGAGGATTGGAGATGGAGTTATCCAGAAAGGATTTGTGGAAAAATTCTACTGTCTGATGACCATGATCCCTATATACTGCATGGAAAACTGACACATTTCTTGTGAGATTTGTATGAAAAGAACCACTGCCAGTTTGGACTAAAAGGGACAGATTGAAGGAAAAATTATTTAAAAAACAGATCCATGGAAGCTAAGGTTTGAAGCCAAGAAATTTCTGCATAGGAGAGCAGACCCACCCATCCACAGGGTAAAAGTGAGTTTGACTCAGAAACAGAAGGCTTTTGACCTTGATGTTCATGAAAAGTTTCAGTGTCCCAGGCCTGAGAGAGGGTGGAACACATTCCTTAGGGATTAGGGGGACCTTTACTGACACCCATTGTTCTGAGGGGATTGAACATATGCTTTGAGATGGAAGGGTATATGAGTGTTGCCCTGATGTTTGAAAAGGGTGGGGCCAAGAAAAAGTAGTTCCCCCCAATGTTCCTCAAGGTTGCAACCCTCACCCAAAAATTTAAAGAGAATAGAGGCAGAGCAAAAACACTTAGAGAGGATGGGACTTCCACTCTCTGATACTCGGGCTGAAATATCATTCTATAAATGATTCTCAGATTTTGAAATCTAATGAAGTTTGCCCTACAGGCTTCCAGAACTGTTTGGGTCCAGTGACCCCTGTTTTCCTTTTGACTTCTCCCATGGAAGTGGAAACTTGTACCCTATAACTTTCCATCTTTTGTACATTGACAAGAGATAACTTGTTCTTAGTTTCACAGGTCAACAGCCAGAGGAAATTTTTTTCCTTAGAACTGAACATGCTGGTACTTATTTTGATGAGATTTTGTACTTAAAAATTTTGTTGTTACTGAAATGGTTTAAGGATTTTGTGATATTGTGATGGAATAAATGTATTTTGTATATGGAAAGAACATGTATTTGGGGGGTCCAGAGGATAGAATGTGCTAGATTGAAGCTTTAGATACCCCAAAAGAGCCATGTATTTTTCCTGATCCAATCTTGTGAGATAACATCTATTGTTTAGGGTGGGAAACTTTGATTAAACCATTTTCATGGAGATTGGTCCAATCAATTGTAGGTGTGACCTTTTGTTTGGATCACTTTTTATGGAGCTGTGACACATCCAATTATGGGTGTGGCCTTTTGATTAGATAGACATGTGATTCCTCCCATTCAAGGTGGGCTTTGGTTAATTTACTGGAGTTCTATAAAACAGGACATATTTTGTGGAAAGCTCAGAGCCAGCACAAGACCCATACGTTTGAAGATGTACAAGGGAAATGCCCCCAGGAAAGCTGTTTGAAACCAGAAGCCAAAGACCCCAGAAGATGCCAGCCATGTGCTCCCCAGCTAACAGAGGTATTCAGGACCCATCAGCCCTTCTTGAATCAAGGTACATTTCTTTGGGTCTTCCAGTGTGGTTGCACCATTCTATATTCCCACCAACAGTATGCAAGTGCTTCCTCCACATCCTCTTCAGCATTTATTTTCTGTTTCTGCTAATTTTTTATAATGACCATTCTAGTGGGTATGAAATTAAACCTCTTTGTGGTTTTGATCTGCATTACTCTAATCACTAGTGAAGTTGAGCATCTTTTCATATGCTTTTGAACCATTTGTACTTTGTTTTTGGAAATATATCCATCCATGTCTTTTGCCCATTTTTAAACTGGATTGCTTGTCTTTTTCATGACTTTTAGGATCTCTTTATATATTTGGATCTTAAAACCTTTATCTAATATGAAGTTTGAAAATATTGTTTCTTACTGCACAGGCAGCCTTTTTACTTTTCTGATAAAGTCCTTCGATGTGCAAAAGTATTACATTTTGAAGAAAACCCGTTAATCTGTTTCTTCTTTCACTGTTCGTGCGTTGGGTGTAAGGTCTGGGAAACCACCTGCCATCATAAAGTCATTAGAATATTTCCCCAAATTTTATTTTGCGTATTTTAAATTCTTAGCTCTAATGTTTAGGTCTTTGATCTGTTTTTGAGTTAATACTTGTACAATGTGTGAAATAGCTCTTGTGTTATTTTGTATAGGTCTTTCATTTAGGTCTTCCTTGATTCAATGTTTTGTAGTTTTCTGTGTACAGGTCTTTTATGTCCTTGATTAAATTTATTGCTATATATTTGGTTCTTTTGGTTGCTATTGTCACTGGAACTTTGTTTTATTGATTTCCTACTCAGCATGCTCCTTGTTAGTGTATAGAAACACTACTGAATGTTGCATGATGATCTTGTATCCTGCTGTACTTGTTTATTAGCTGTAGTAGCTTTGCTGCAGATATTTTTGGATTTTCTCTGTATAGGTTCATGTCATTTACAAACTGGAGATTTTGCTTTTTCCTCTCCACTTTGGATTCCTTTTTATTTCTATTCTTGCCTAATTGCCCTAGCTAGAACTTCCAGCATACTTTTGAATAACAATGGTGACAGTGGGTGTCCTTGTCTTTTTCCTGATCTTAGGGGAAAATATTTCAGTCTTTCCCCATTACGGTATTAGCTGTGGGTTTTTCATATAGTCCCTTTCTCATGTTAATGAAGTACCCTTCTATTCCTATCCTCTGAAATGTTTACATCAAAAAAGGATGATGAAATTTTTCCAAGTCCCTTTTCTGCATCAATCAAGGTGATATGTTTTTACCCTTTGATTTATTTATGTACTGTATTACATTAATTGATTTTCTTGTCTTGAAGCACCTTTGCATACCTGGAATAAAACCCCATTAGTTGATCATAGTGTATCATTCTTCTAATGTGCTTCTGGAGTTAATATGCAAATATTTTGCTGTGGATTTGTGCAACTCTATTAAAGAGATCAGTTTGTAATATTTTTTTTTCTTGTAGTATCTTTATCTGGCTTTTGTATTAGGATAATGGTAACTTCATAGAATAAGGTAAGTAACTTTCTTTCTTCTACAGTATTTTTTGAAGAATTTGAGCATAATTGGTACTAATTCTTTTTTGAATACTTCATAGAAGTCACATGTAAAGCCATCTGGCCCTGGACTTTTCTTATTGGGCAGTTGTGGAGTGTAGTGCTCTGTAATGTCTGTCAAGCCTAGTTCATTTATCATACTGTTAATGAGCTCTGCTTCCTTATTGATCCTCTGTCTAAATGAGAGTGGTATATTGAAGTTTCTAACTATTATTGTAGAGGAGTCTACTTCTTCCTACAGTGTTGTCAGTGTTTGCCCATGTATTTTAGGGCAACCTGTTTAGGTGCATAAATATTTGTGATTGTCTTGTTTTCTTGGTGAATTGTCCCTTTTTATATACACGATGTCCTTCTTTATCTCTTTTAATTATTTTACATTTGTAGTCTAATTGATCTCATATTAGCATAGTTATTCCCACTCTTTTCTGATTGCTGTCTGCATGAAATATCTATTTCCAAGTTATTATTTTCAACCTATTTTTGCCATTGGGTCTAAAGTGAATCTCTTGAAGACAGCATATAGAAGGTTTTGTTTTTTTAATCCTTTCTGCCTGTTTAGGTCTTTTGATTGGGGGATTTTAATCCATTAACATTTAATGTTAGTATTGTAGAGGTGGTGATTTCTTCTACTATTTTGTCTTTTGATTTTATACGTCATTTCTTATTTTTTTCTCTCTTTTTACCATTACTGATAATCTTCATTTCTACACTCTTCTCTAAACCTCTCTCTCTCTTTTCTTATCATACTGGGCTGAAGTGCTCCATTTACTACTTTTATGGGCAGGTGTCTTGTTCACAAAATCTCTCAGTGTATTTGTAGGTAAATATTTTAAACTATCTTCCATTTCTCAAGGACAGTTTTGCCAGATATAGAATTTTGGTTGGCAGTTTTCTTTTTCAGTATCTTAGATGCATCATGCCACTGTCTTCTCATCTCCATGGTTTCTGCTGAGAGATCCACACATAGCCTTTTCAAGCTTCCCTTGTATATGCTGGATTGCTTTTCTCTTGCTACTTTCAGAATTCTCTCTTTGTCTTTGATGTTTAACAGTCCAATTAGTTGGCATCTTGCATCTTGGAGTAGGTATATTTAGATCTGTTCTGTTTGGGGTTTGCTGCACTTCTTGGTCCTATAATTTTATGCCTTTCATAAAATTTGGGAAACTTTCAGTGATTATTTTCGCTATTTTATTCTTTCCACCCTTTTGCTCTTCTTTTCTCCTTTGGGACACTCATAAAACATACATTTGCATCCTTCATGTTGTCATTCAGTTCCCTGGGTCCCTCCTCATATTTTTCCATTCCTTTGTGTGCAGAATTTTAGATGTGTTGTCCTCTAGTTCATTAATCCTTTCCTGCCTCTTCATAACTGCTGTTGCATGTCTCCACTGTCTTTTGTCATCTCTTCTGTGCCTTTTCTTCCCATAAGTACTACCATTCATTTTTTCAAATTTTTAAGTTCTTCTGTAGAGTCACTTAGAGTCTTCTTTATATTCTTTCTCTGTTTGCCACATTTTCCTTCATATCATTGAATTGATTTAGAAGATTTATTTGAACATCTTTAATTAATTCTTTCATCTCCTGTGTCAGATTTCTAGTGTTAGATTGTTCCTTTGCCTGGACCATATCTTCGTGCTTCCTAGTATAGCTCATGACTTTTTGCTGGTGTCTAAGTGTCTGATTTCCTTGATGAACTTATTATGGATGTCATTTACTCTCTTTTACCTAAGGTTTTCTTGTTGGATGACTTTGTTCTCTATCTGTTCTTTGACTTTCACTTCAACTTATTCTAGGCCTCTAGCATAACTTTTATTCTACTGGTCAGAATTTTGCAGCTCTTGTTTTTCTGGTTCTTGCCCTGCTGCCTATATGGAAAAAGTTTTCTTGTGGAAGGTTCCCCAACATAGGATCAACCCCACCCCAATCATATTTTCTCAGACAAGGCAGGCCCAGGACTCAGGAATTGGACGTAATCAGTATCAAGGTTCCCAGGGTATGAGACCAAGCAGGGTGCCAACTTTTCCTGTGAGGCCTCTTGATTCTGTGCTTTTTCTACCCTGCCTAGCAGATGGCACCTGTCACCCTGTTGTTGTCCAGCATCATAAAGTTGTATAGTGGCTTTAATTTTTAGCAGATCCTGTCCATGCCAGGGGCATGGTTGAGACAGAGACTGTGGCAGAAGGTGGGCTTAAACTGTTTCTGTTTCCAACTCCTGGAGTCTGAATTCTCTAAATAATAGTTACCACCTGTGGTGGGCCTTACCCCTTCCTTTTTGCAGGGGTGGAAGCTGCTCTCAGTCCCCTGTTCCCTGCAAGATGGAAAAGGTAGAACCTCTCAAAAAACTCCTCATTTCCTCTTACTGAGAAGTGTTAGATTCAGGCTGGTTTCCACTTTTTGAAGGTTGAGATTGCTGTTGATATCCCAGCCCTTGGGGTCTGAATTCTCTGAATGGGAGCCATAACTTATACTGGACCTTTCCACCCCTTTTTCTTGGAGAAGATACACCCTTTAGGGAATTATTTCCTTCAACTGACTAGTTATTTTTCTTTCAGATATACCTTAACTCTGTTCATGCCTGGGGCAACACTGCCAAATGAGAATGCCTGCCCTTTTTTAATGGGTTGCTGAAATATTTTTTTCTTAAAGATAATCCTCTTCAGAGATAATCCCCAGCTTCCTGGATTCATCAACCAAAAGCCAGAGTTGCTACCCAGCTCAAGTACCCCTTTTCTTGGGCACACCACTTTTCCAGTATTTGAACCCAGTCAAATCCAAAAGTCTCTGTTTTTTTTTTTTTTTTCCTTCATCAGCTCTACCTTCTCTCTGCCAAGAAGAGACCTCCAGCTTTCTTTCATATATTTATCCATGCCCAGGGCTTGTACTCAGCAGTCCAAATGTGTTAAACAAATATGCAATTGGAAATTCACTGATTTTTAAATCCCTTGCTCCTACTGGACACTGCTTCTTTTCCTACTGGGGGAGACTCCAAAACAGCCTGCCATGTCAGTGGGTTGATATACCACCATCCTGCCTTGCTGTCATTTTTTAATGTAAGCATTTAGGACTACAAATTTCCCTCTGAGCACAGCATTTGCTGCTTATCAATTTTTTTGATATGCTGTATTCTTAGTTTCATTTGTTTCAAGATATTTACTGATATCCCTTGTGATTTCCAGCTTCATTCAATTATGTTCAGAGAAGATGCTCTGTGTAATTGCAATATTTTAAAATTTATTGACTTTTGTCTTGTTTTATGATACAGGATATGGTCTATCCTGGAGAATGATCCACGTGTACTTGAGAAGAATGCATATCCTGCTGTTTTGGTATGCAATGTTATGTATATATCTGTTAGGTCTGGTTTATTTATCATATTATTTGAGTTCTCTATTTCCTTTTTAATCATCTGTCCAGTTCTTTTTTCCATTAATGAAAGGAGTGTGTTGAAGTCACCAACTATTATTGTAGATGTGTCTATTTGTCCCTTAAGTTTTGCAAATGTTTACCTCATATATTTTGTGACAACACATGGTTAAGTGCATAAAAACTTATGATTGTTATTTCTTCTTAGTGGAATGACCCTTTTATTTATATATAGTTTCCTTCTTTGTCTCTTGTACTGTGTGACTTAAATTCTATTTTTCCCAACATTAGTATAGCTATCCCAGATCTTTTTTGTTTACTATTTCAGATCAATATATGTTTTCCATCCTTTCTCTTTCAATCTGTTTTTGTTTTTGGGTCTAAGGTGAGTCTCTTGTAGGCAACAAATAGTTGGATCATGCTTTTATACATTCTACCAATCCATCCATGTCTTTTAGTTGAGGTGATTAGTCCATTAACATTCAGTGTTAATACTGTAAAGCCAGTACTTACTTCTGCCATTTTGTCATTTAGTGTTTATATGCCATATCTATTTTGTGCAACCTCTTTTTCTGTATAGTTGAGTGTTTTTTGTTGTTTGTTTTTTGTTTTGTTTTGTTTTTTATCTATCTGAAAGATCTCTTTCTCATTTGGTTCTGTATATTTGTAATACTTTCTTCATGGTTACCCTGAGGGTTTTATTGCACAGCCTACATTTATAAACTACTCATTTGAAAAGATACCAAATTAACTTCAATAACACACCTATATTCTCAATTTTCATTTCTTCATAGGACTCCAAGTCACACTCTCCTGTCTTTTCCTTTCAACAAGAAGACTTCCTTTAGTAATTCTTATAAGGCAAACTCTCTCAGTTTCTATTTATCTGTGACTATTTTAAAACTTCCCCCTTTTTTGAAGTAAAGTTTTACTGGATAAAGAAATTAGGGGTGGCAGGTTTTCTCTTTCAGCATCTTCAATATGTTTTACCACTGCCTTCTTACCTCCATGGCTTCTCATGACAAATCAGCACTTGGTTTTACTGAGGATCCCTTGTATGTGACAAACCACTTTTCTCTTACTTCTTTCAGGATTCTGTCTTTATCTTTGGCATTTGACATTTTGATTAGTATATGTCTTGCAGGAGGTCTACATCTATGGCAGGTGGTATCCAGTCACACTGCCTTTGTGTGACTCTTAAGCTGGGTGGGACTGAATGAGGGGTGGGGGCCTCTGGACTGTTGTGTACGGGTTACGGACCTGCTATCTTTTCTATGGTGTGTTTTTTTTTTTTCTTTTCTTTTTCTTTGATTCTGCATTTGTGGAGTCCTTCCCCTGTCTGTACTGGGCTCCACAGTTCCATGCAAGTGGTATTTGCCCTTTTATCAGTTGTTAATGAGGGGATACATTTCCAGGAGATGTCTTATGTCCCTGTGAGGGTGATGTCATTCCTCTTTATTCTTGAACTCTACTTTTTCTGATTTAATTGCAGCTCTGTTTTGCTTAATGGTTGCATGACAAATCTATTTTCATCACTGTGCTTTCAACCTGATTTTGACTCTATGCTGTATGTTAGGTTTTGCTTTTTTAAAAAATCCAGTTTGATGATTTTTTTTATTAGTACATTTAATCTAAGTTATTGATAAGTGTGGAATCAAGTGCCATATATTGGTATTTGATTTTGGTTTGCCCTGCCTTTATTTATTGACTAGATTTAATTTTAACTTGTCCTATCTTTATTCATTCAGCTTTTTGCTTCCTATATTTTCTGGGTGAATAAAATATATTTTTACAATTACATTTTGTCTCCTCTTATGCTTTTTAGTTATGTTTTTTTGTGTATATGTTGGTGTATGCTTGTGATTTATGTTTGCTTTAGAGAATATTATATTCACTTTAAAATTATTACTTTCCACATTTAAAAATATTTGAGTTTCATAAAAGTTAAGTGCTTATGCTATGATCCTCCCCCAAATTGCCTCTCAATGTGTTTTCTTTATATTTTAACTCCTACATATATTGTAAATAGCATATTTCTGTGTTTTTTTAATATAGAAAATTTAATTATATATTTTTCTAAAAAGAGTAAGGTATTTGTATTTCCTTACCTATTTACTCTTTATACCTTTCTGTTTCAAACTACTGTAAAACTTCTTTTAACATTAGTTTTACAATGAATTTTTTGCTGATGATAAATCCTTGAATTTATCTTCTTTTTGTAGAACATTTTCATAGGAAATAGACCTTTGGGTTGACTAATGTTTTCATTGCTCTCTTTAAAGATTTAATTCTCTGCCTTTCAGTTTTCCATAGAATACCATTGCTGTATTCTATGTAACATTTCTTTTTATTTTTTTGTTCTCACCTTCTGGCTGCCTTAGATTTTCTTTTAAATTAATTTTCATTATTTTGGTTATGATATATCCGGGTGCATTTTTACTTCTATTTGTTACATTTCAGGCTCTCTAATCTCCTTGGATCTGTAGTTTGTTTTAGTTCAAACATCTGTAAAATTCTTATCTCTTATTTCTTCAAACATGCATCTTCAACTGTTTCAATATTGTGATTCAGGTTTCCAATGATTTCTTTTTACACTCTTACTTGTGTGCTCCACTTAGGATGATATCTATTGCAATCTACTTCATAGATGAGCTGAGCTCAATTTTGGCTTTACGGTTGCCTTAGATATATATTCAGTACATCACCAATTTGAAATTTCTCTAGTGATAGAGTGCTGCTGCCCTGTGCTTACCATGAGGCCTGGAATGCTGGAGCCTTTCTTTAAGTTTTTGCTCCATCTTCCAGTTTCAGCAGGTCCAGCAAGATTTTGCTATTGAAGGGCTTCTCCCTCTACTTTGCCCCTCTCTCAGTGGTAGGATATACGTGCATATTACTAAATTCAAGATTGACAGCATGTAGGGGGAGATTTAGCAGTTCTCATGCTTCCACCTCAGGCTGAAGCAGGATCTATTTACTTGATCCTCAGTTACTAGAATCTCACAACATTCCTACCATTCCATGGCAAACAACCTCCACCATCTATGCAATGCAAAAGCCTGAGCATAAATAGTTTCCTAAGACTTCACCAGCTGTGCTATGCATTTGTGTCATATTAATGCAGGGGTCAGAAATGAGTGTTTCCAGCCTGGCCTTCGGTGGCAGACAACTTTATGCCATGGACTTGTGTTTGTGATTGGTATGTGTTCTATCTTTTCCATAGGACAGAAAGCTTTAGGTCAGGGCAGAATCTGGTGCAAGAAGCTTTTCTTTCCCTCTGCTAATGGTATCTAACCTCAGGCTATTACTCAGTGCAAGGTTTGGAATGCCAGTCTTTTTTTGTGTATCTCTTCTGATTGCAGGTGCTTTTTGCCTTATGTCAGTTAAGATTTCTAGTTCCTCCTTCAGTAGCAGATTTCTTTTGCTTCTCATCACAGCAAGATCCATGGTGTGTAGGGGTGGTTTTCTTACCCAGTCTTAAGAAAAGCCAGCTACTACCTTGTAGTCATAGGGGACTAAGAAAACAGGCAATTTGCTTAGGTTCTCATTCCTTCTGAATTACTGACTTACCAGAATGCCTGTCCAGTTGATATTTCTGCCCAATCCTCAAACACCGCTAAGTGTTGGCAAGTGGATGGAAGACTCCCCTTGTGTCTGAGGTTTTCAAGGAATCTAACCTTAATCATAACTTAATAATTCATTAAAATTTCAGCTGTTCTTGTCCAGTTCAACTCTATAATCATTAAGTCTATATCTTATTGTTCTGCCTTAGGTCAAAAACTTTGTGGGTCCCACCTCTCCTTAGAAAGGCATGTCACCCTTTAGATTTTATTTCACCAGGTTTCCTTATTATCACAGGGCTCTGATGGGCTCAACAAATGACTCTTTTGTTGGCAAATAGGCTGTTCTCATTTTCAAAATGTTAAAATTTTCTTTCTGCTTACTATATTCTAAGCAAAAACAAATAAACAAAAAGATCTCATTTTAAAATTAAAAAATAATTTTAGAAAGATATAGGTTTTTCCCAATTGATTAAATTTGTGCGCTTCACACCTTTAATAATGGGTGCTTTCTCTAGCCACATTTTCCTTTTCATTCTACCACCATAGTCACATGGAAATACAGGTATATGGCTCAATTCCAAGTTAAACAAAAATATTTCCAGTTCTATGAAAGCATTCATATGTTGATAATTTTAGCAACTTGCTTTTCCCAAGTAGATTACTATTTTTATTAAGCCCGTCAGGATGTATATTTCACAAAGAGCTACTAGAAAGAACAAACTGAATAATTTATTTCCTGATTACACATTTCTGTACAAACATACAGGCACACACTCACGCACACACCCAGACGTGTGCAGTTTTATTCATCACCAAACTCTCTTTTCAGCATTATTTCAGTGTATAACTCCATCTTCTCCTGAGTTTCTCCGCTTCTATACCTTCAGAGTCATCATCTATTCACAGAGAGGCACATCTGGAATCTTGGATCGTTTCTCAGCACTATCCAAACAATAAAAAAGTATAATTAAGTGTAGTCAAAGCTAGGAAAAAGAGTACATATAAAAACATCACAATTGTTCCTAGAAGTTATTTGTTAAGGGATGGGGGGAGAGAAGTGGCTGTTGGAATTGTGATAAATCCTTATTTATGTAAGGATTTATTTATTTACTTATTTATTTATTAAAGGCCTTTTACCTACTTTTGTCCTAAACCAGACAGTGTTTATTTTTTTATGAAAAAAGAGGCTTTGAGGGTGTCATTTATTGAACTTTCAAATAATATAAGGATAAACATGCAAATAATATGACAAAGAATAACTTAACTATTAAGGTAGAAAGAGTTCTAGAGTAATAAGGAGAAGAGATTCCCTTTTGATTTTGCGTAGCTAAAATGCTTGACTAAATTGATGATAAACAGATGACTCTGAATACTTATAAAAATTTTTCAAAAAAGTAGTGATGCCTACTGGTAACAATGAAAATGACAATCTATTCAGCTACATACTTATCTCAAATAATAGTAATTTGTAAGTGCTCTTTCAAGGAGAATTAATAATTATATTTTCCTTTCTTTGATATGCAGAAGTAATAGCAAGTTAATTCATGGTTTTTAATAAGACAACCCATGCTTAGCAGTTCTTGATGTATGAATCCACGTCATGGGCTTCTCCGTTTATTTATCAAATTACTTTAATAACATAATATTTATTGATTTTTTAAACTAAATACAGAGAAGTACACAATCACAATTGCAGATGATGTGTTTTTACATAAATAATTCACTCATGTGACTGATGTCTACAGTAAGAGAAAGAATATTACAAAGTTCCTCAAAGCCTCCTTTATATATCTTTTAATTGGTAGCTTACAACAGTCCCCACACCCCCACAAAAAGAGTAGCTACAATGCTGACATCTAACATTATATGTCGTTTTGCCTGTTTAATTTCATATAAGTCACGTGAAGCAATCAATACGATCTGTTTCTTGCTTATTTTCTTCAAAATTGTGTGTGTGACATCCATCCGTATTGTTGCATTTGATTGTCAACTGATGAGCCCATTGAAGCCTTTTTCTTTTCATTTCTCTTACAGGATTTTCTAAAAATTTATTTCTAGCATTTAATGTTGATTCTGTTTAGAGTCTCCACCTCTCTGTTTACATTACCCTTCTGTTTGCGCATATTGTCCACTTTTTCCTTTACGGTCCTTAGCAAATTAATCATAGTTATCTTAAATTCTGGCTGAAAACTGCAAATTCTCTCCCGTATTTGAACCTTGTTTTGATATTTGCCCTGCATTTTCAGACTGTATGTTTTTTCTTATAATTTTCCAGTTGAGAGCTGGACATGATCTCAAATAACAGTTAAAATGAATTGGGGTAAATAAGACTTCAGTGTGAGGGTTTATGTTTATCTGTCTAGGATTTAGGAATGCTGTGTTTGCTGTTTGTTGGAGCTTTTGGTGTCAGAGGCTAAAATTTCCTCTGGTGTCCTTGTTTTGGTCTCCTGTGTCGTCTTTGAGTTTTCCTAAAGACACCTTTATAAATAATATCTGGACCTTGCTATTCTTTTCAGCTATGATCCCCTGCTATCAATGGATGTCCTATTGAGGTGATGGTGAGATGTGGGAAAGGGAGCCGTTCTATATTCCAATGATTAGGTCTCACGTTTTTAGTGAGTCTGTGCTCCTTAGCATGCAACCTTTACAATTGCCTCTTAGCATATATATATTTTTTTCACCCATTAGTTGAGAAAGGAAAGCTAGAGAGGCCCGGAGTTTGGCATTTCTCTTACTTAAGAGTTGTTAGGTTCTGGTAAAACTCATATTGGTTAAGCTCTGGCAAATAATTTCTCTTGAGGGGAGATCTTTATTAAGGAGGACAAAACACACTGGGCATATTTCAATATGGTTACTTTTTCCTTCCCTTGATAGAAGCATGAGGGTTTTTCTCTATATTCATAGTGAAATCATGATAGAGATCCTGGGTTCAAAACTCACAAAGCGTGAGGAACCCCTTACGACAGAGCCTCCAGGAATTCTCCTCTCTCAAGTCAGTCCATGCTTGGCCTTTAACAATTCAGTTACACTCCAAGCATTCCTACCTGGAGCTGCCTACAGTGGAGGTTTCTGCTCCTGGCCAGCTCTGATCCACGCCCTCTGCTTGTCTCCAGTTTTCAACACTGTGCTGGGCCCACTGGCTTCAACTCTCAGGTGTAAGAAGAGTTGTTGATTTTCAGTATTTTAGCTTATTTCTCATAAAGATGGGAATGAAGACTTCAAAGTTCATTATATGTTGAGTCAGAAACTGCAAGTCCCTTGAATTTTGGTGGTAGTCAGTTCATCCTCAATGTTGACTAAGATCCCACTGCATGAATATATTTTATTTTATTATTTGGTTTGACTGTCACTGGACATTGGGTTTTTTCCAGATTTAGCTTTTACAAGTATTTCTGCTACGAAGGGTCTTGTTAATATATTTTGATGAATATATTTGTTAGGCATATAGAAAGAAGTGAAGTTATAGAGGAATATACATGAGTGAGTTAGCTCTAGTTTATGCTGCCAGGTACTTTTCCAAAAATGACTTACCCATCCACATTTCTGCAGCAGGACATGAGAATCCTTTTTATTCTATATTCTTATAAAACATGGAATTGTATGTCAATTCATTTACCCATTTTGACTTTGTTTTGCATTTAATAATCTATGACATAGAACATTTTACATATTTAGTAGTCATATGTTTTATAATGAGCTTATTTGAATGTTTTGCTAAGTTTTCTAAGGTGCTTGTTATTTTAAATACTTTTTATTATTAACTATAACATATACACAAATAAAAGAAAAGAACAATGATTTTCAATATACATTTCAATAAATAGATGCAGAACAGATTTCAGAGTTTGTTATGGGTCACATTTCATTACTTCATTCTTTTAGCTGTTCCAAAACACTGGAGGCTAGAAGAAATATTTTTTCTTCTTTTTTTTATGAAAAATAACATATATACTAAAAAGCAATAACTTTCAAAGCACAGTGCAACAATTAGTTTGAGTTTGGTGTGGGTTACAATTCCACCATTTTGGTTTTCTACCTCTAACTGCTCTAAGGTACTGGAGACTAAAAGAAATAATATAATAATCGAATAATCATACTCACTTGTTAAACTCTACCTTCTCTGTATAGCTCCAACATCACCTCTGATCTTTCTTCCACTCTTTAGGGGTATTTGGGCTCTGCCCTTTCTAACTTTTTAATGTTTGAAGAGGCTGTTGATAATATGTGACGAGGATGGAACTAGTTGATGTCCTAGACAGGCTAGCCCCTCAGCATTCCAGGACTTATCTGGTCCAGGGACCCACCTGGAGGTTGTACATTTCTGGAAAGTCACCCTAGTGCACGGAAACTTTGTAGAATCCTATATAATGCCCAGACATTCTTTAGGATTGGCAGGATTGGTATTGGTTGGGGTTTGGCAAATTACGATAGGTAGCAATGTCTAACTGAAGCTTGCATAAGAGTGACCTACAAAGTAACCTCTGTACTCTATTTGAACTCTCTCAGCCACTGATGCCTTATTTGTTTCACTTCTTTTCCCCCTTTCGGTCAGGATGGCATTGTTTATCCCACAGTGTCAGGGTCGGACTCATCCCTGGGTAAGGTGCTTGGTTTTGATTGACTTTTAAGTGTTCTACACATATCCTTTGATAAATAAAGAAAATATGTATACCAATATATAATCCCCTTGCATTCTACTTTTTCACTTCTTATATTATCCTTTGATAATATATAGTTTTAAATTTGATGACAAATTTTCAGTTTTCTTATGTTTATTGCTTTTATGTAATCTTCATCTACCCCGGGTAATTACATAATTTATTCACTTATGTTTTCTTCTCAAAGTTTTATTGTTTTTGATCTTGTGAGAGGTAGTGATCAAGATAAACCATTTTTTTCCCCAAAAAGATACCTAATAACCCAGCCTTAATTTTTGAAAATGCTTAGTGGATCTTTATAAAAAATCATAGCACAGTATATTTTCATCACTCTCTTTTTTTTTTTAATATTTTCACACTAATTATATTCCAAAGACAGTAGTCTTTGATAACTGTACAGATATCAAGAATTATTATAGGCCCTTAGCAACTAGGCCTTGTGGTATAGTACAAAGATAGAAAATAGACAACAATAAACCCACAAGGGTTGGGCCACCAGTGCTGACCAGACCCAGCAAGCTTCTGAGAAGGAGCGGAGATAAATGCATTCAAGAATCAGTTGTCTTTTCTTTTTTTTTTTTTCTGTACAATTTTCAGCTCTACCCTACTCCCAAGTGCCATAATTGAAGTAATAGTGGTTTGGCGACCAAGAACAGTTTGATCACAAATGTTACATAAACTCTGTAGGACTTCAAAGACGTAATAATGCAATGAAGCTACGGTGGTCACAGCGAGGTGCCAGATGGCATGGGTGAATGGAATGATGCCAGCACCCTCAAGAACACAACTCCCAAGCAATAAATTAATGCACCCTCTGACTCCACACACACACCCCCCATGCCCCAAGCAATTTCGTGAAGTCCATCAGTTTTATTCAATGATGTTATCACCAAAACTGGAGAAAATCCCTTCATGAGATAGAAAAAGAGTTCAACTATCTTATATTTTTCATGGTAGGGAAATTACACAAATGGTTCTTCCAGCTTCTGTGACCCAGATAAACTAACACATATGACATGGCAGGGTTCCAAGTTCATGGAAATTTAACCCTGGAGCTTTGGAAGCAGCAATGAAGAAGGAGATAACCATTCTATTACATATGTGATAATAAGGCTCCACTGTCTTTAAGTGGCTCCTTTTCCATGAAGCAATGTGAAATGAGGTGGATATGATGACGAGCACACAGAGGCACATTCTTTAAATCCAGGCTCCTATCTTTTCCCAGCAGACATTAGACAGCCGATGGAGGAGGGCATTGCCCACAACGGTGGAACAATGAGGAATGCCTGTGGGTAACAGTTAGCAGCATGTTCATAGCAATTTGGTTTCTAGCAGCCATTGGCTAGGGCCCAATGGTTCATGAACCACTGCAATCGATTATTGAATGCATTGATCCTCAGCTCCTTCTCCGAGGTGGGAGAACTCAGTCTGGTCAGCACTGGTGGCAGAGCGCGAGGGCCTTATGGGCTTATTGTCCCCTGGTCACTTGTCTATCTTTGTACTATACCACAATGAATATAATAGGGTCCTATTATAATTCTTGGTATCTGTGCAGTAAATCAACCAGCTTGTATTCATTTTCTGAAGAATGCCTTGCTGTGTCAAATTACTAATCAGGCCAAATTAGTTTCTCTTATGATTTTATGGATTAATTTCCAGGAATTATCTAAAAACCGTTTTGCTAGCCAAGCCTAATTTATGATCATAAAACATTATTTCAACATCAATTTGTTAAAACTTGCTTGCAAATTCAGCAGCTAGTCAATTTAAGTAAATATCAAACGTTTACCTGACAGAAGTGTATATTCTGTTTCCTTGAGTGTGTGTCATGGAGGTCAATTTTATGAATTTATGGTTTTCTATATCCTTATCAAATGTATCTACTTGTTCGATCAGCACTTTAAAAGATTTTTTAAAATCCCCCACTAGGATTGTAGACTTGTCTGTTACTTTTTGTATCTTTTATAATTTTTATGTATTTTAAATCTCTGTTTTTTGAATTCATACGGATTTTGAATTATTTTAGTTTCTTGGGGAATTAATTAATCAATAAATTTCTAGTACCTATCTCCTTCTAAAAAGTTTCATGAACCAGCACTACATTAATTATTTAATTTGAGCAGACACTATCATTTTCCCTAATTTAAAAGTAAGGACACTGAAACGCAGAGAGTTCATATAACATACCTTAGGTCACATAACTAGAAAGGAGTGGTACTATGATACAAACCTAGTTTAGCTACAGAATCTGGCTCAAAACTCTCTGCTATACAGTATAATATTAAGCTCTCTGCAAATGCTTGCTTACAAATATTTAGGTGCAGTAAATTTTATATGATCCCAGAAAATCAGATGGCTTAGCTCCCCAGGGCTTCCCTAATAAAATACAAAAAAACTGGTGACTTACAACAACAAAAATGCTTTGTCTCACAGTTTTAGAGGCTAGAAGACTGAATCAAAGTGTCAGCTGGTTCTTGTACTCTCTGAAGTCTGTAAGGTTCTATCAGTGGTTTGTGGCATAATTCTCTGTGTCTGTCACATGGCTGTTTTCTGTCTCTCTGTTTGTCTGTCTGTCTCTCTCTTTCTCTCTCTGTCAAAATCCCCTCTGCTTTGAGATCAGACATATTGGATTAAAGGCCCACATGAATCAAATATATATGTTTATCTTCAAAGCAGAATCCTTAAAATCATAGTCTCATATAAACAAAAGGTCTCGCTACTGAACTAATGAAAGTTTCTTGATTTAGTGCAAACATTTTTATTCTCATTTAGTTTTAATGTATGTGCATAATTTTGCATCATATTTTTAAACCAGAAGTCTCTAAGTAAGTTTCTAATCTCTTTACCAACACTTATAAAGCTCACTTATATATTCACATTCCATTGAATAGATAAAAAGCAATATAAATTCTAATAATATTTAATTTTCAGAATAAATGCAAGAGCTGTTCCTAAGACTACAGAGCCTGTATGCAATTCGACCAGACCTTTATGAAAAAAGTATGCATACAGAATCAAGAAGTACTAAGGTTCTTATTAAGATACTCAAAATGTATGCATCAAGTTTTGTACAACAATGAGACCTGGACATGCCACTAAACATTTGTGTCCAAAATATTATAACAATTTATTAATATATAGGCCTGTAAACCAATTAATTATAAATGATGATGATTTAAAGGCACGTTCTCAAAAAACTGCCAGGTCTTTGAAAGCTTAACTGAGTTCTGCATCTTAAAAGGAATTTATACACTTATTATAATGCTACTGTCATTTTTCAAAGGAATTTGGGGCTTTCCATAGAAATTGTTCCGGGCAGCATTAGGTTGTCAGTATTATTTTCTAAGGTAGGAAAATCTCTTGAGTTTTCTTGGTGGATTTGATGTGTTAAATAGCCAAAACAGTATTATTTAAGACTTTTCGTCAAGAAAGTTCTGAAAAAAGATGTTTTAATAAGAAAGTAAAGAAAGCTAACACATGAGAGTTTATAATGTGCTGAGCACTCCATATTGTTTTATGTCCAATATCTCATTTAACTTTTAGGAGAAGCTTCATTATTTCCATTTTACAAATAAGGGCCAAGAAATTGAGAGGCTAGGTATTCTGACCAGTAGTTATACAGTTAATATGCACCAAACATGCTGATTTTATTTAAGCAATATTTCTTTAATATCTTCTCTATGACAGCTAAACTTTTAGGGATGATAGCAGGGAGTAAAATGAAGGAAACTAACATATAAAATGTTTGTATGCATAATAGTCTTTATAATTAAAAGAGGACTTAAAATAGATTCTGGTTCATGTAAAAACTTCATTCTAAGGGAAAAAAATAGAGTGAAAAGTTCTTAACTGACATTTTGTTTAAAAATGGTTTCCTTTGGAAGAAAATAGTTACCTTTTCTATTTCATGTTCCACAAATTGCACAAAAGAAGTCAGAGAAAAATAACTCTAAGATGTTCTTAAATCTCTTGGGGTCTTATCAAGAGTGGCATTCAATACTAACCTTGTGGGCACCAACACAAGCAATGCAGTAGGATCACATGGGAATTTAAGCAGGATTTTGTCAAGCATCAATACTGAAATAAAATCGCTGTTGCCATTCTAGCAAATCTCTCCCTCACTAGTCCCAAGTGATTTTTGGCAAATTTGAAATTTCTAAAAAATATTTTTCAAGGAAAATGAAATGCATTATACCAAAGAACTTGATTGTGATATAAAATTTGGTGTAGTCATTACCAAATTCAAGATATATAATGTTTCTGCCAATATCCAGAGTCACTAAGGCTAATTTGGAAATTTTCTTACCAATGCCCCTCCTTCACTAACCACTAATTTGCCTTCTGTTTCCATAGTTTTCCACTATGTAGAATTTTTCCTAAGTATAATCATACAAGATGAAGCCTTTTTGTTGGCTTCTTTCACTTATGATGATTTTAAGGGCCATCATTTGTTGTGTACATAAGTAGTCCATTATTTTAATTTCTAATTAATAGTCAATTGTATGGCTGCAATGGATAATTGGCTTTATCCACTGTTCTGTTAACAGACATGTGGGTTGTTTCCTGTTTGGGGCTGTTATGAATAAGGTGTTCTAGTTTGCTAGCTGCTGGAATGCAATATACCAGAAGCAGAATGGCTTTTTTTTTTTTTTATTTGCATATGGGCAGGAGGCACCAGGGATTGAACTCCAGACCTCCAGCACGGCAGGTCAGAGCTCTGCCTGCTGAGCCACAGCAGCCGCCCACAGAATGGCTTTTAAAAGGGGGAATTTAATGAGTTGCTAGTTTACAGTTCTAAGGCCAAGAAAATGTCCCAATTAAAACAAGTCTATAGAAATGTCCAATATAAGGCATCCAGGGAAAGATGCCTTGGTTCAAGTAGGCCGATGAAGTTCAGGCTTTCTCTTTCAAGTGGAAGCTTACAGGGCAAGCACAGTCAGAGTTTCCCTCTCATCTGGAAAGGCACATGGTGAACAATGTCACTATTCCTCTCTCATCTGGAAGGACAAATGGAAACACAGTGTCATCTGCTAGCTTTGTCTCCTGGCCTCCTGCTTCATGAAGCTCCCCAGGAGGCATTTTCCTTCTTCATCTCCAAAGGTTGCTGGCTGGTGGACTCTTCTTCTCGTGGCTGTGTTGTTCTGCTCTGCTCTCTCTGAATTGCCTATCCTCCACAATGTTTCCTCTTTCATAGGACTGCAATAAACCAATCAAGACCCACCCAAATGGGTGGAGACATGTCATCACCTAATTCAGTTTAACAACCTCTCTTGACTAAATCACATCATCCAGGGAGATGATCTGATACAGTTTCAAACATACAGTATTGAATAGAGATTATTCTACCTTTATGAAATGGGATTTTAATTAAAACATGGCTTTTCTAGGGGGCATATATCTTTGCAAACCAGTACATAAGGCCTCCATACATATCCATGCATATACCTTTATGCAGATCCATGTTTTCATATCTTCTATTATATTTAGCAAATTGCATAGAAAATAAATCTTTTAACTCTGTATATAACGACAAATGGTTTTCAAAAAAGGCTATACTATTATGCATTTCCACTAACAATAATAAATGATCCAGCTGCTCTGTAAAGTCTCGGATCTTGGATCTTTTTAAGGTTGGTGATTCTACTATAATTCTTATTATTGTTGCAATTTCCATTTTTCTGATGAAAATTATGTTAAAGATCTTTTCAGGTACTTTTTGCAATGAGAATCTCCTTTAATGAAGTGTTTATAACTGTTGTCCATAAATGTTATCAGGTTTTTGTATGCTTATCATTGATTTGTAAGATTTTTTTATATAGTGTAGATCAAAGTCCTTCACCGGATATATTCAGATTCTATGCACCTCAACCTCCTCAAATTCTGATCTTTGCCTCTATACTCATTAGGCTCCTGGACTCTGTTTGAGTTCAACGTTGCTTTGCTGAGTTCTGGAAACTGAGTGCTGACAGTAAGATGGCACAATCCTAAAATTCCATTTGTTTCATTTACTTCAGTTATTGCAGTCTTGTGCTGCCTCTTTTCCAATATCTGATAACACTATCTCATTCATTGTACTTAGCTTCCTAGATGTAGGTGGTGATCAGGGGTAGGGGAAAAAGGGTAACTCCCGTAGTAGTTAAAAATCCATGACATGGAGCCAAAATCATTTTAATTTCTTTACATGTTAACTTCTGTACTCCTGAAGGACTCCAACGAGGATGTTGTACCAGATCATTCTATTGCTAATTTGGGTAATCCGGGAACTATGTTTTCCAGTTCCACTTCCCTCTGTGATCTCGGCTTAAAATTGAGCAAATCATCAATTTTCACAATATGTGAAATTGAGGAGTGTGGATTTGGCCATTACTGTCTGAACACTGCTGTAGTTAGATATGATGTCAGATGGTGAGGCATCCAGACGTTTCTAGATTGTCCTCTCTGCTTCGTTCCCAATTCATTCTCTAATTCTTATTGCCTAATAACCTTGCTGTCTAATAAATCCTGGTTCATCACTGAGTTTTTGGATGTGTACCTACAGAGGCAATAGGCTCACATGCCCTCCTCTACTGGCTCCCTCTTGGTATTTCTCTTTCTGCAAATGAGTATGTGCTGCACAAATTAGTAACTAACTGGAAAGTTATTAACTCAGCTGATCTTCTCACTCCCCTGTTCTGTCTGTGATTGTTCCCTTTCCTACCAAAATTTTAAAAGGTCTATTTCTTATAATAAGTCCCTTATCTCATAATTCACCACAGTTCCAATTCCATTATTTGACCTTTGCTGATAAAGTAGACATTATGGTTAAGTGAATAAAATAGAAAAAATTAGCAAATTGTTTAGAATAAAAAAGCTAATTCTTGGTGGAATGGGAATTTGAAAGCCAGATTTATGTTTATCTTTCATTATAAAACAGTATTTTTATGAATGTGTAAATGGGGAAACGTATGAGTATTTTAATTTATTTGTTGGAACTATTTGTCCATCTCAAATTGATATAATAACTACAGAGTGTTAAAATTACATTCAGAAATAGATACTGTATTCGGAGATTTGCATCAGAATTAATACATGCAAAGGGAAGCATTTTTCAAAGTATCATATCAAGAAACAGAGAAAAGATATCTGGGTAAAAAAATTTTGATTTATCAGAATAAGTATTTCCCATTTCAAAAGTACATATGTATTATCTTAGTTTGTTTTACATTTATTTTGGACATAATTGTGCCTATTCTCCTAAGATTTTACTTTCAACTGGCCAATCCATTATTTGTTGCCCATGGAAAAGTAGAAGCTTTAATTAATAACTATTGATATCAATTGCTTAGAAACCTACATTACTTAAACTAGAACACATATTAATAATGAAACAAATTAAAATGAATGGTGTATATTTATGTTACTAATATATGTAGGTAAAATATATTCTACCAACACAATTTTGTTAGTAAATGCAAAATTGCTTTTACAGATGATGAAATATTTCACTGACTATTTTATTACTTATTCAAGATACATATATGACCCTCCTGTGTTCCAGACACCTACATTTTATGAGTTGATTGCATTGTTAAATGCCAGGCTATATATTATATATAATTCAAATCACTAGAGAGTTGAGACATGTTGATCATTTTTATGGAGGCTTCAACTAAACTTGAAAACATCTTCAAATTATAATTTTGTCACTTGTCAGATAATCAACAAATGTCTGGTCCAAATGATATAGCTAGCACACTGGTGAGTGCACACTAATAATTTAAAAAAAAATCCACATTTTTACATTTAAATGAATAGATTTAATTTTTTATTGCACAAAAACAATATACTACTCTTTTCCTATTGACATTTGCCATAAGTTAACAATGACTCAGGAATAGGAAAAAAAATACAAAATAATTCATAGACTATTATAAGGACACTTGATGGAAAGTCAGAATGTCTGGTTACCTGTCTTGGATCTACAAGTAAGTTTATTAACTACTAACTAAATTTCAAACTACAGTTTCCTCATCAGTAAAATATAATGTAAAAAAATGGAGTAATCTCTTCCAGCTATACAGTCTTATGTGCTTCAATCTGAGTTAACATTTTCAAATATCACCTATGTAATTTCTCTGCCGAGTTAGTCTTCTTCCCTCAAAGAAATTCTACCATAAGAGTGAAACCTATTGCTCCAAATTTATTTTTAAAAGATATTCCCGGTCCATGCAATCAAAAAAAAAAGAAAGGAGGGGGTATTGCAAGGAATAAAATGACGCAGAATAAATTTAACTTTCAGCATATACCCTTTAAGATACTCAGAAACCGGATAATATCATAAGAGCAAACATATTTTCATTATTGAAGTTAAAGAAAATTGGTTTGGGTTTTAATTTAAAAGTCTTTTCTTGGAAGTTTGCTGCTCCAGGAAGGGTGAGGATATTTTGTAAGTGCAATTATTTAGAGGTGTATTGTCATAAAATTTCATGATTTGCTATGCAGTATGATTGTGCATATTTGGAGACGGTTGTAGCAAATACTGCTCCAATCATATTAAACTCCAATCCAATGCAGTTTACTGGAATTCAGAGCACATTCTCCTTACCAGTGTATAATCCAGCGATGCTGTCCACCTCACATTGAAACTCTCACCTATACAAGTCTCTTGAGAAGATGGCACTTTTCACTACCAAACAATTATGTTATCAAATTTATCCCAGAATCCCATGCACAAGAACCTTTTTCCTGGGAACATTCCTTGTACCAATTCTTATGTCAGTCAGGGTCAGTCAGGATAATAAAAACACTCTACACCAAATAGAGGTTATTTTATATTGAAAAATGATGACTGGTTTTAATAGGCTAGAAAAACGATTTTGAGATAGTAGTTAGAGGAAATAATTTTCATACCTCCGGTGGGTCAGGAAGAATACACAGAAAAATATGTTGTTATGAGAATGTTGGAGCTTTTAGGAGGTGTCCATGAAAGGCTGGTGTTTTGACATCTGGGCAACATAATAGATAATTGGACCTATAAGAGACCACCCTACCGCTAATTCTTCAACCCTGCGATGAGGGATTCCTAGCTTTTACTTGGACATTGAAGGGAGAGTTAACGACTGATGCCCAGGTTTTTAGCAGAGTGACACAGAGTGGATGCATGGATTACTAGGGTGTGAACTTTGGTTGTTGCTAAGATCTCTTGAGGGAGGGCACTGTTGACTTGAACTTGGGGATATGGTATTCATTATGGCTATGACTGGTTTTTCTGAGGTAGCTAAAAGTGGCTGATCCTGAGAGTACAGAAAAAACTGGACACTGGAATTTGAATTGTCTAATCCTATTGTGTGTACGTTGATAGGAATAGGAACAAGAAGCAAGAAGAGTTTTCCTTTCATCTATTTTCGTCTTCTAATCCCCTGCTATTTCCTTCTTAAAACCTAATAAGAAACCGACCTACAAGTGAATCAGGAAAATGAAAAGTAGTTTCCAGACTCCAAACCTTACAAATCACAAAATACAGGTTTAAATGGTGAACTTGTGGATGAAAAATTGTTACTAAATTACAGGTACATAAAATAAAATCAGTTTAATATAAATGGGTTTTAAGAGAGACAATTTTTTTTTTATGAATTACAAACAAGGTATATCAAGGAAAAGGTAAATATATATCCAACAAATTAAAAGGATGCAAGAAAAAGTGTATGTGAAGTTTCTCATGAAAGTACAACGTTCAAAGACTTTCTGGTCGCTAAGGAGGAGTAACTAGGTAAACATAGAGGAATTTGGAGGAAATGTACACATTTATTTTGATCCCTCAGCAGTCTATTGGAATTCAGAGCATGGACCTTGCACTGTGGTTATTAAAACAAGTCCAAAGTGTTGCCCATTCTTAGAGAAATTCTCAATTTATCAACGTGTTGGGGAATCTGCACTCTAAGAGGGGGATTAGAAATGGCTGAACGTGACAATTCAGTGGATGGGCCTGTAACTTCCTAGAGTCTCATACACATCAGGAAAGGTAATAGGTATTTTTTTCAGGATGATAGAACATACATAAATCCAGATGTGGCCACATAATCTCCAAAAAACAATAGACAATCGACACTTCTGAATGTGAGGACAATTGTTGAGTTTATTCTCCTAAATTGTATGCTTCGTTTGGCTTCTAGATGCCACCTGAAATAAAAGGAAAAATACATGTGTGCTTGTATCTATTTTTTTATGTTTTCATTTATATTTTAATAATGCTTTTAAAAATTCTATAGCATTGTCATTTTTAAAAAGTCTGTGTAAGAAAAATATTTTTATTTATTTAAAAAATTATTCATGTAAGCATAAATTAATATATTTATATCAATCACTATAATAATAGCTATAAAGTGGATAAACAAATGGGCCATTGTTTTAACAGTAATTAAAAATAAAAAATTTTTCTTTCATTGTCCTTTAATGACACCTCTACCTCTTCTTTTCTTAAGGAACTAAAATCCATGTATTGACTTTTAAACTACTTATTTTTTACTTCCAAAATTTTTGTGAGTTTTTTTTGGTACTATTTTCTGGGAAAAATACTTCAATGTGTTTTCTGTTCTTCAGTTCAATAATCCACTGTGGAGCTGTGTTCAATCAGCAAGTAAGCTCATCAGTCAATTCACATTTTTATAATTTCAAAATCAAAATTTTACAATCCAAAGTTATTGATGATTCTTTTTAAACTAATTGTTTCATAACTTAAACCATTACCATTATCATTGATATTATTCTTTTTATTATCTCTCTGACGATCTTTCTAACCTTAGTGCCTTCTATATGCATTATTAATTCTCCCATGTTTCTAATGCTGGTTTAAAAAAACATAAATTTACTGATAATATTGAAATGTAATGTAAATTATTTTTTATTTATTTATTTATTTATTTATTTATTTATTTATTTATTTATTTATTTATTTATACATGGGCAGGCACCGGGAATCGAACCCAGGTCCTCTGGCATGGCAGGCAAGTGCTCTTGCCGCTGAGCCACTGTGGCCCGCCCTGTAATGTAAATTATTTGTTCAGGAATAGGTATCCTTTATTACCAAATTCCAGCAGTACCCAAATTCAAAACTTACATTATAAAAATAAAGCAATGATGGATTTTTGTATATGGCACTTGATAGTGTCCCTCCTAATCATTTTATATCTATATTTCATACATTATCACTTTTATTTTTGCTTCAGAGAATCTTTCTTCACATTCTTGGAAATATTTATCTATCTATATATATAAGGATGGGAGTGTCTTGCAATCTACTAGGGATACTGGGTATATAGTCTTATGAAGGAAAGAAATCTCCCATGAATTATAGGGTCTTACTTTGCCGACTTTTCGGCACTGCTTTGATTGCCTGGCAATATGTTGAGAATATTTTTTATATATAATCTTACTGGATGTTGCACTTTTTAAAACCCATATACAAATATAGAAACATTTCTAACCATACTGAAATATTTACCTAATGATAAAAATTTAACTGAGTCTAAAAGGGTTCTATAGTTAGAGTCAATAATATTGATATGATCAGCTTATATTCATTTCAACAAATTATAGCTCTCTTTTCTAAATGTTTTATTTCCAAGAAAAGGACTCTTTAAAATGTATTTTCAGTATGAATAATGAATTACATTCTTAGTTATAAAATATCATGAAAATTGCATCATGTATAAATTGATATCATCTTTTAAAAATGAATATCAACATTTCTTGACTACAGTATTTGTCTTTATCCAGGAAACTTGAGAAATAGTTAATCTTGATATTCATTGAAAATTTAAATCAAGACATGCATCCTTATGCATTGCTAGGAACTGTAAACAAAATGCAAAGACCATTAATGCTACCATTTATAAATTGCTTTGATGTTTTCAGGATTCCAAAGAGTGAAATTATTTAGTCTAATGAAATGTGTGTTATATAATGCCCTGAGATTACAACCATTTAGAGCAGTATTAGGCAACCGGCTAAATCAAAGTCTAATAGATGACAAGGTATTTAGAATTTTATTTCACTTAAATGAAGAGTAAACTTTAACAACTAAAAAATAATAATTCTGCAACTGTACCGCCTTCAAGATGAGTTTTCAAAATCAAGTAGAGCTTTAAAAGACAGGAATGAAAAGTGGGTGGGAGGGAATTGTAGTCAGAAAAAACAGTATGGAATGTGGGAAAAAAATGGAAAAGTGGGAATCATGTTCAAAAAGAGTAAGTTGTAAACTTGTATTCTACACAAGCAATTATTGGGGAATGATGCCATATAAAGCTACATAAGAAGTTTAACATCATATTGAATAGAAATTTCATTACCAGGAATTAATTAATTCAATGAATAATTTATAGAGCATAATTGCAGATACCATGCCATATACTAGTAATCCATAATTCACATTACAAGAAACTCCATCTCTTGGGGCATTACAGTCTAAAAGAGAGTAAGCTATGAATGGTGTAATTACTTGACTATATCTAAAATGACAGCTATATGATCCCAAGAAGGCTATGATATAAGGTGCCCAGTGCTAGAGAATCTATGCTAATAAACCTATCCTAGTTGAATAGATCAGTGAAGAATGCCCTGAAAAAAAAATCTAAGGATGGAGGTGAGAAGACAAAACATATTACTTATAGTGGAGAGTGTATGTATATAATGAAAGGCCAGGATAGCTGACTCACAGATAAGAAAATATTGTCTACTTGTAAGGGAGAAGGAATGATAGATGAGACCCTGATGTCATGGGATCTTTCCCTATTCCCATAGAGTTTTAAAATGATATTTTCTTCATCCTAAAAGTAATGGTGACTTATTAAAGTGAATAATAACAGGAAACATATTGCCATCATAACTTCATTTTAAAAATAAAACAATTGCTGTTGAGTGAAGCAGAGTTGCAAGAGAAAAGAGATGTGAATGAAAAAAAAAATGAATATTCCCTTCCATTGGGCCAGTTGAGAGCCAATGACATATCCAAGTGTACAGTTTGAAAATAGCTATGATGTAATTCAAGTAGTATTTAATATTTAGCATCAAAAGTACATGTTGAAGAATTAGAGAGATAAGAGTTTTCCAAGTTACTCTGTGGCACCTGGATTGTGGTATTGGGAGAATGATAGTTTCATTTATTGTATATAGAATCCAGGTAATCCTGGAAAGAAAATCTTTTACAGAAGAAAGACCATAAATTCAGCTTTAGGTACCTATAAGTTTCCTCTGGGGTAGATAACTGAGCAAAGATGTGAATCTGCAATATCGGAAGTGTGAGCCTGGATAGGACATAAAAGTTTGTGCATGATTCATACATAGACAGTTATTGGAGATGGCAGTAAAGAAGCTTTTTTAGGGAGCAATATAGAATGTAAAGAAGAACTCCAAAAGTTTGGCTATATAGAATAGGATAAAGCCAAAAGGAAATCCAGAAAGGATAAGTCAGAATTTTAAGAGAAAGCCAAGAGAATGTGATGTGGGAAAATTGTTTCAAGATAGAGAGTCAACAAGGTCAGTAAATGCTGAGAGGTGAACTAAGAGGATATTGACCACTGGTTTTTGAAATGAGGAAATCAATGAAAGCATTAGCAATGCTACTTCAGAGAAATGATGGGATAGAAAATAGGTTGTACTGGGTTAAGGAAAGATAAGTTGGTGAGGAAATGGAGCCAGTGGTTTAAGTAACTATTTCAAGAAATGATCAAAAGAGAGGAGCTGTATAGGGTGGTGGTGGTGGTGGTAATCAGAGAGGCATATTATTAAAGTGGAGGGTTTTTAAAAATTGGAATATTGAATAAATTCAATGGAAAATACAGTTAAATAGAAGTGTAAGCCCTTTAAGCTTTTCTAATGGGAAGATGACAATATAGAAAACCTCATTTTGAAAATAAATACAGATAGAAAAAATGAAGCATGGAATTAAGCTGCTATTGAGAAGGTAAGATAAATGCAAAGACTGTTGCAGTTGTATTTATATGTGGACTGATATGTATTGATGGCAGAGAGATGGAAATAGAAAAATAAGGGAACTGATGTGCTATTTGTGAAAATATAATCAATTTCAATAGTAGATGATTTTTATCTGAAATTGGAAAGGCTTATGGTGAAAAACAGAGGCAAATGTCAAGGATATAATTATTGCATCTGAAAGTAAATGGGGACATAATTTAAGGGGAGGATAAGGTATTTCCTCAATGACATGCTGAGTACTTGCAATCAGGAGTTTACCTTCACTTCAGCAAATGTGTTCTTTTGAAATTTATTAATGATATCCATGTCACTAAATTTAATGATCAGTTTTCCATTCTGATATTACTTGATTTGTTAGTAGCATTTAGCATAGCTGATCAGTCCATCCTTGAAACCATTGGGCTTTAAGAGACACACACCCCTAACTTTATCCACGTATATTTGTATTGAGTTTTCAGTCTCCTGTGCTGATTCCTTGACAAAAAGGTTGGAGAGATCCTGGCCTCAGTTCTTGGACATCAATGTTCTACTGGTTTCTTGAACCATCTTTTCCCTCAACGACTTGTATAGATTGGTAAGTGCTACATTTTTATCTCCAGTCTAAACTCAACAAATATCTTTTAACCTATTTGTCTTCTATATTTAAATATCAAACAGGTTTTACAAAATTAGTATCTCCTAATTGGATTCACCTGATAAGATCCTGCTATTCTGGAAGCCTCTCTAACTTAAGTTATTGACTATACTACCCTTCTGGTTTTTCAGACCACGATCTTGGATGAAAAATTCTTGTCTTCTATTACATAGCATATTCATTCTGTAAGCTCATGTTTTTACTCTTTCTTCAGAATATATTTCATATCTGATCACTTCTCAGTCTTGCTACTGTTACAAAATCCCTTTCTTTCTTCTTTTTTGTGTTGTTTTTCTTCAGACATGCAGACCTCCACATTCTTCTTGGAATATGCTAAACCTGCTCCTAATGCAGAAGCCTTACCGTTGCTTGTCCTTCTGCCTGAAATACCCTTCCAGTTCCTACATGCATGGTTTACTTGCTTATCTTTGAGTGTCTACATGAATATCACATTTTAGCAAAGTTTTCCCTGAACACCATTATAACAAAGCTTGTCCAACTACTACACTTCTGTATTAGTTAGGGTGCTCTACAGAAACAGAATCAACAGGTAATATCCATAAATTAAAAAATTATAAAAGTGTCTCATGTAACCGTGGGAATGTAGAGTCCAAAATCTGCAGGGCAGGCAGTGAAGCTGATGGCTATGATGGAGGGTCTGGATGAATTCCAAAGGAGAGGCTCAACGGCCGAAGTAGGAAGAGCCTGTCTCTTCTGAATCCTCCTTAAAAGGCTTCCAGTGATTAGATTAAGCATCACTCATTGCAGAAGACACTCTCCTTGGTTGATTACAAATGGAATCAGCTGTGGATGCAGCCAACTTGATCACATTTAATTCTATGAAATGCCCTCATAGCAACAAACAGCCAGCACTTGCCCAACCAGACAAACAGGTACCACTACCTAGTCAATTTGACACATGAGCCTGACCATGACAGTCTACTACTTGTCAACTTGGCAGCTATATTCATCACCTTAAACCATAGCTAATTTCTAAATAGAAAACAATAAAAGATACATTTTTTCCCCTCACCTGACAATACTCAACTGTCCTGCATATAACAGGAACCACATTAAATCTCCCCAGAATAGGATGCAAGTCCTTGGGTAATATTCATTTTGAAACTTGATATCTTACAACTTAAATAGTATAAGAGGAACAAAGCAGCATTACAGTCCTCATTTCTGTAACTGATCACGTGGTCGTAGTTCATATTTATCACTACCTTCTTCCACTACCCATTCCATGTTCCCTTTTCTCTCATCAAGCACTTCAGCCAGCTGTGGTTCTTTGCCTGGTGGGGTGACCCAAACCTTCATTCCTGAAGTTTCAGAGCCATTGATAGTACTTCTTGGATTGGGTTGTTGCAGTTTTCCATTGATTTTAATCACAGGGCATGGTAGTACTAAAAGATGCCCTAGGGGAGCTCCTATATTCCAGGAAAACTCTTCTTTACCTCCATTGCTTAGTTATCAGTCCTATTTCCTCCTGATACTCAGGGCCAATCACCCCAGTCAGTATGTAATCCCCTTCTTGGCTTATTGATCCAAGTGCATGAGTGGCCCAAAGTGACCAGGTGGCAGTCTTAGATTCCAGTTCAATGAAATCATTGTTGTTTCTCCTGGTGGAAGCACTACCCCTTTTGGAACTAAAACCTGTAGACAAGCAGAGCTCAGGGCCACAGGGGCAGGAAGCAAAAATTTTCCTAGAGGATCACTAGGGGTAATAGTGAGTGGTACCACTCCTATTTCCACCCCTTGGTTCCTGGACCTGTGGATCCTGGCTATGGGAGAAACAGCACCATAGAGTTGATGAGTTTCTGGAGAACATTACCCCAGCCTTTTAAGGTATTGTCACCTAGTTGGCACTGTAATTTAGTTTTCAAAAGGCCATTCCACCGTTCTATCAGTCCAGCTGCTTCTAGATGATGGGGAACATGGTAAGACCAAAGAATTCCATGAGCATGTGCCCATTCCCACACATCACTTGCTGTGAAGTGTGCTCCTTGATCAGAGGCAATGCTGTATAGAATACCATGACAATAGATAAAGCTTTCTGTAAGCCCACAGATGATAGTTTTGGCAGAAGCATTGCATGTAAAGAAAACAAACCCCTATTCAGAGTATGTGTCTATTCCAATTAGAACAAATTGCTGCCTCTTCCATGAAGGGAGTGATCCAATGTAATCAACTTGCCACCATGTAGCCAGTTGGTCACCTCGCGGAATGGTGCCATATTGGGGGCTGAGTGTGGGTCTCTGCTGCTGTAGATTGGGCACTCAGCAGTGGCTGTAGCCAGGCCAGGTTTGGTGAGTGGAAGTCCATGTTGCTGAGCCCATGCATCCCTACCACCATGACCACTTTTTTTATGAACCCATTGGGCAATGACAGGAGTTGTTGGGGAAAGAGTCTGACTGGTATCCACAGAGCAGGTCTTCTTATCCAGTGATTATTAAAACCTTCCTGTCTGGTGTGCTTTCACATGGGACACAAATATGTTCATGTTTTTAGCCCACTCAGAAAGATCTATCCACATACCTCTTCTCCAGACCTCTTTGCCACCGATTTTCCAATTATGGTCTTTCCAAGCCCCTGACCATCCAACCAAACCATTAGTCATACTGCCATTAGCCAGCATACAAACGCAACTCTGGTCAGTCCTCCTTCCAAGCAAAATGAACAACCAGGTGCACTGCTCGAAACTGTGCCCACTGGGAAGATTTCCCCTCACCACTGTCCTTCAAGAACACCCCGAAAGGGGTTGTAGTGCTGCAGCTGTACACTTTTGGGTAGTTCCTGTATATCATGCTGAACTATCTGTAAGCCAGGACCAAGTTTTCTCTTCCTCAGTCAATTCACTGTAAGGAACTCCCCAAGACGCCACAGCTCTGGGCCGGGAAAGAGCAGCTTGTACAACAGTCTGTACATGCCACAGAGCTTCCTCCTGTTCAAGACCCCATCAAAATTAGTAGCTTTTCTGGTCACTTGATAAATGGGCTGGAGTAGCACACGCAAATGATGAATATGTTGTCACCAAAATCCAAAGAGACCAATTAAGCATTGCGCCTCTTTTTTAGTCATAGGAGGTGTCAGATGAAAAACTTATCCTTTAACTTAAAAGGGATATCTCAGCATGTCCCACACCACTGGACACCTACAAATTTCACTGAGGTGGAAGGCCCCTGCATTTTTGCTGGATTTATCTCCCATCCTCTGACACACAAATGCCTTACCGGTAAGTCTAGAGTAGTTGCTACTTCTGGTTCACTACGTCCAATCAGCATGATATCATCAATATAATGGGCCAGTGTGATGTCTTGTGGGAGGGAAAAGTGATCATGATCCCTGCAGAAAAGATTATGACACAGGGCTGGAGAGTTGATATACCCCTGAAGTATAATCATGCAACATGAAGTCTTTTTGTTGCCTTCTGTCACTTGGAATGAAGTTTTTACATGAACCAGAATCTATTATAAGTCCTTATTAAACTCTCCTTTTAAAATGTTGTTCTGTTTCTGGTATATTGCATTCTGGCAATAGCAAAGTAGAGCCGTCCTCCTGAGTCATAACAGAACATGGAGAAACTACTTGATTTAAATAGAGAGTTAATATTGCTCCAGATGATATGACATGAATTAATTGTTGCTGAGCAGCAAAGCAGGGCCAGTTGAGATTAGAAAACATGAGAAAATCATGTGTCCATGAATGTTGCCAATAATTTTTTGAGGCTCTGAAATTAAAAGATAGAAAAAGACAGGGAAGAACAATGGAAGTGTTCACTGTATGATTTCAGATATGACTGTTAAAATGATTCAATCTGTGGCAGCATCATAGGTATCAGTTATCGAACACAGAAAGAAAGCTGCATAGGCTGTGATTATTGAACTGGAGAAGGAGGATTAGAGTAATGTTACATTCCTGAAAGACGCTCCCAAAATGCTGCAGCTGAAGCAAGACTGATGTTCTACTTGCATCTCTACCGGTCTACTGACAAGATTTAAATGCAGATTTAGCAGTAGTGCATACATTATTTGCAACAAATTAATGAAATATGAACACATAGAGTAAGATCAACAATATATGAAAAATTCCTTTCAATGTTTTGCACAAATTCTCATTGAATTAAAAAAATATATATATTCTATTTATCTCTTCTATTATGAATTTCTTCAGGGCTTTGAGGGCAGTTTCTTATTCAGAGAATTAATTCCGTTCATTAATAATAGATACAATTTAAATTTCCTACTGCTAATTTACACGTACTAGGATGTAAAGTTCATCCCTAGTGTGAGTCTATGTTCTGTCCACATTTGAAACTCTCTTCCTGGAGTTTGGAATCCTCTACTTGTCCTGAACATCTGTGGTACCACCGGTGTTAGATCATGACATCTGTGATGTCTTGTCTGGGTACACTTTCTCTGCATTTTAAATGGCAATCCAAGTTTTTCTATCTGACATTCAAGGATCCTAATGAATTATTTCCTGCATATATTGGCAATTAAGACTCCCTAATATAAAATTAGCTCACCATTTTGAATGGGGTTTCCTTGGGCCTCCTACATTCCTGGTTCTTAGTTCACTCTTATTTTATTGCAGCCCATTGCAATTAATTTTCTTAAAACAATATCTGGTAGATAAAGTTTTTAATGCCTTCATGTCTAAAAATATCTTTATTCCACCTTCACTTTTGATTTGTCGTTTGGTTGGATGCAGATGTCTGTTTTAAAATACATTTATCTAAGAACAAGAATACATTTTTCCAACATTCAGTGTTACTGGTGGGAACTTGATGCTCATTTCTATTCTCCTTGCTTTAATGAATGTTTGTGTGATTTGATTTCCAACTGTTCAGCTTTATTCTTCAGTTTTGGAAATCTTTACATTAAAAAATTCATTATCTTCTTGTTCTTTTTTCATAGATGCCTATTTTGTACAGATTGAAATTCTTCATGAAGAATGTTTCTTTCAACAGCAATATATTTCATAGAAACAATATGCTTCTATGGCTAATTTAAATAAATTTCTGGGTTGTGCTATCTAATGGCACTGACATTATTGCTGACTGGGATTTTATTTATAAATATTTGATTGATTTTAGGTAGAAAAGAGACTGGCAATAGGTGACTAAGAATTAGATACTTATAAAATAATTAAGCGTTGGTAAATTCTTTACCTTCCCTATATTGCTTTTAAAAGGGGATTTATTAGGTTACAAGTATATAGTTCTAAGTCCATGAAAAGTCCAAATTAAGGCATCAAGAGTAAGGTACTTGATTCTGAAGAAAGGCCTCTGGTGTCTGGGGTTCCTCTGTCACATGGGACGGCACATGGCAACATCCCCAGGTCCCTTGCTCCTGGGCTTCATCACTTTGAGCCTCTGTTTCCAGTGTCTTTCTCTCTAAGCACCTATAGGTCCTTACTTACTTCTCCAGGGACACTGCTTTGAGCTCTTTGTGTACTGTGGCTCTCCTCTCAGCTTCTCCAGGATGTCACTCTCCCACTCTTAATTGATTCCATCTCTCTGGTCTCTGTGTTGGCTCTCTCCAAAATGTCTCTAGGCATTTATTTTGTCTCTCTCTAAATGATTCAGGCTCTCTCTCCTAAAGGGTCTCTAGGAAAGGATTAAGACCCACCTTAAATTAGGTCTGTCGCATCTCCAGGGAAACAGCCTAATCAAAAAGTCCCATCCAAGAGTAGGTCTGCACCCACAAGAATAGATTAGGGGAACATGGATTTTCTGGGGTACATAACAGTTTCAAACCAGCACAGATATAAATGAATGATACGCAGGTATTCATTTCTGCATGTGTGTGTGTGTGTTAGTTGTGTGTGTGTATGAGTAGAGAGAGATTTTTAATTTCATACTATTTGTCTTTCTTGTAGAATATGTCAAAACTAATTGGAGGGCGGCTGCCGTGGCTCAGCAGGCAGAGCTCCGACCTGCCGTGCTGGAGGTCTGGAGTTCGATCCCTGGTGCCTCCTGCCCATATGCAAATTAAAAAAAAAAAAACTAATTGGAATTGGTAAACTTATGTAAAAGGAAAAATTGAAAATCATATATTTCACATATCCATGTTCACATATTAGACTATATATAAAACAATTCATTGCCACATTTTACTAAACTTGTCTGATTAGTCATTCTGCCAGTTTAAATATGTTATGCACCCTGGAAAAGCCAGGTTCTTTAATCCTCATTCAATATTGCTGGGTGGGAGTTTTATTTATATTGTTTCCAGGGAGATGTAACCCACCCAACTGTGGGTGGTAACTTTTGATTTAATGGTTTCCTTGGAGATGTGTCGCCACCCATTCAAGGTGAGGTTGCTTATTGTAGCCATTTAAGAGAGAACCATTTTGGAAAACTCTTTAAAGCCACCAGAACTGGCAGAGCCAACAGAGCAGACAGAGCCTCCGGAAAGCCGTTGAAGATTCCTGCAGAGAAAGCTGGCAGACATTTCCATGTGCCTTTCCAGCTCATGAAGATACCCTGAACAACATCGGCCTTCTTGAACCAAGGTATCATTCCTTGGATGACCTAATTTGGACATTTTCACAGCCTTAGAACTATAAACTTGCAACTTAATAAATTCCTCCTTTGGAATAAATTCCTCCTTTGGAACAGAATAAATTCCAGCCATTCTGTTTCAGGTATATAGCATTCTGGTAGCTTGCAAACTAGAACAGTCATTGTGTCACAGGACTTATGCATCGTGTTTATTGTAACTCATTCTGTTTCATCCATTCCCTAAAGAAATCTCTTTATGCAAATGAGACCTTTCTTTGCTATATCTCCTGGGTATAACTTCAAATGTGACTCAATAAAACCATACCATGTGTTTCAAATAAAGACGCTGAAACGTATTCTGATTCATGATCAAAATCTTATTGTTTTGCCATCTATCTCTGAAAGGAAAAATATATCTATACAATTGTGGAAGTGTGTAAATGGACCTCTGTTTACTAAAGCACCTAAGTTAAACATACACCTTGCTATAAAATATTTAAAGTCAGGAATAAAAAATTATATGATTACTGCTAGGCATTCAGAAACTCAGAATTCTTCTAGAATGAATCTAGTTTCATTCAACAAAACAGCAACGACAATTGCTTTATAACTTTTCTTGAAGTCAAGGGGTCTTTAGATTGTGTCCATGGTAACAATCTTCCCTTTCATTTGAAAAGATGGGACTGATGAACTTTAATGATTTTCTTCTGTTGGTGTTGAAATGTTCTGCTGCTCCTTAGAAAAGGGCATTTACATATTTGCCACAAGGTAAATGTATTAGCTAGAGTTCTCTAGAGAAACAGAATCAGTGGGAGATATCCATAGATATAAAATTTATAAAAGTGTCTCATGTAACTGTGGGAATGTAGAGTCTAAGGTCTGTAGGACAGACCACAAGCTAGTAACTCTATTAATGGTTCACAATAAATTCTCAGCAAAGACTGGCTGGGCAACTGAGGGATTGTAAGGGTCCAAGGTCTGTAAGGTATGCCACAAACTGTTAACTCCAAAGAAGTTCTCAAGAAACTCTCAGAAGAGGCTCACTAGACAACTGTAGGAATGGGAGAATCCAAAATCCATAGGGCAGTTTGTGAAGCGATGACTCTGAGGAAGGGTCTGGAGGAACTGCACAGGAGAGGCTTACCAGATGAAGCAGGAAGAGAGGACTGTCTTTTCTAAATCTTCCTTAAAAGCCTTCTGGTGATTAGATTAAGTGTCACTCATTACAGAAGACAGTCCCCTTAGCTGATTACAAGTGCAATCAGCTGTGGATCCAGCTGACATAATCATGATTTAAGTCCATGAAATGTCCTCATAGCAACAGCCAGGCCAGCACTTGCCTGACCAGATGACCAGGCGCCACCACGTGGCTAAACTGACATGTGAACTTGACCATGGCGGTAATAAAAAATGATAACATGTAACATTTTCTAAATCTTACATTTTTAAAGGTCTACCCAGGATATCTGTGTTCGTTATTTTCCATTTATCAGTTTATTTCTTCACCCTGACCTTGTCTGGGAACTAAATAACCCTTTAACTTCTGGCTTTCAGTGGTGTTGGGAGAAGAGGCAGTTGGGGTACATATTCTACTTGTTTTCTTCCTGAACAGTAAATATTTATAGTGGCAGAATTTCTCCACCTCCCTTCCTCAGCTCTATTCTCTGTAGGTATCATCAGTAGTTTTCTCTCCTTTCCCCCACAGAGCTGTGTTCACAAGGGTTCTATCATTGCTAATTCTGACTGTTTCACCAACTCTTATGGGTTCCAGTCAATCTTTAATGATGTCAGAATCAGGAATGTGCAAAATAAATTGCCAATTTTCTCTCTCCCAATAAATGGCATGCATTATGTGACATATATCTCTCTCCTGAAAGGAGTATCAAGGCCAATTAGACTGAGCAGGACCAGTCCAGAATTTGTCAAGGTGATGTTATTTAATTTTCTCTGACTTAAGAAACAGTAGGCCTCAGCAGCAGAATAACTAATTTTGCATGTGCAAAATTAATACTGTAAAGAAAACAAAATTCATTCTTTCATTTTGTTTTCTATTTTGTTTTCTGAAATGTTCAAATTCTGTTATTCAAAATGAATTAATTAAGTACATTAAAGCAAAGACTAGGGCATTTCTATTGATCTTTGAATGTGTGCATATATGTGTTTGTGTATGTGTGCATATTCCCTTGCTTATTCTTAAATACACTATTCACTGTTCTGCCTAACAGTACATCTGTGCTTGTTTGGAACTGTTATGTACCCCAGAAAAGCCATGTTCTTTTAATCCTAATCCAATCTTATGGGAGCAGCTAAATTCTTTTTATCCTGATCCAATATTGTAGGCTGGGACCTCTTGATTAGTTTGTTTCCATGGAAATGTGACCCATCCAATTGTGGGTATCACCTTTGATTATATGGGGATGATACCCAACCCATTTAATGTGGGTCTCAATTAGTTTATTGGAGTCCTTTAACATAACAAACATTTTGGAGAAAGCTCAGATGCAGATATTTGCAGATGTATGGGGAACCAAGAAAGACATAGACATATGGAGATGCAGAGGAAAATGTCAAAAGTGAGCAGAACAGAACAGGGCATCTGGGCTATGGTCTCTTATCTTCCACCTGGACATGAGGGTTAACAGTTTCACCACTGGAGCCCCAGAAAGTGAAAGAATAGCATCACCACCAGAACAAGGCTGCAAAGTAAGCATAACTAATCTCCCACAGCCAGGCAACTGCTCAAAATAACATAATCAGTGTGGAACAAGGAGACAACAAGCTTGCAACTCCTTGAATAAACATAAACATGCACAACAAGAAGACAACAAGCATGCAACTCTTTTTGGAACAATACAAACCACTGATAGTCACAGGCAAAAATAAAAACAATTACTGTAAGGTAAAACCTTTATAAATTTAGCCAAACCTACCCTCCCTGGCATGTGACTCCCTCTTGAGCGCACCTAGGTTATCTCTTTTAATGTGTACTTTTAGTTCAATACATCTTGCTGTTTGCCTTCACTGTATTTTTTCCTTCTTGAATTCATAATGACAGTGAAACTCTGAATTTGAAAAAGGGCTCAGCTCTGGTGCTGGCAGAGCCCTGGTAAGATCCTAATACCCTTTTGGCAAGGCAGCCAAAGGACACTTCTGAACTGGCAAAGACATGGCTAGTGACCAAAAATCTTTTTTTTTTTTTTAACATGGGCAGGCACCGGGAATTGAACCTGGGTACTCTGGCATGGCAGGCAAGCATTCTTGCCTGTTGAGCCACCGTGGCCCACCTGTGACCAAAAATCTTAGCTATGTATGTGCTTTCACTGTCTCTTTTCACTTGGCTCATTGCTCTCCTCTCCTATGTTCTCGGTCAATTCTCTCTCTCTTTCTCTCTCTCCCTCCCCCCTCCCCCCCATCTATTATCTATCTCTTTCTCCTAAGCTCTTTGAGACTACTCAGACTCACTTAGCTTCTACGTCTTTAGGAATCTGGGAGCTCTGGTCTGGGAGAGTGAAAGCCAAGTCAAATCCCCCTATTTTCTCTCTTTCTGTTCTTAGCTCTCTGAGCAATAAATCTTTGCTTGTGCCCTTGAAATCTTTCTTGTGGCATGTGCAAGAACCTCAAAACTAAAATCCAGTAACATTTTCTGGAGATCCGGCCCAGAGAAGCTTCCAGCAGCATCATTTTTCAAGTAAGGCACCAGTCAACAGAACCTGCATTTCATAAGCCAAGCCCCTTAATACCTATTCTTGCTATTCTGCTTTCCCTTTTCTCCTTATCTATCTTTTCCTGGCCACCATTGTCCTTATTCTCCTCACTCGCATTGGCCTCTGTCTTCCTCCTGACTGGATAGGCTGCACACCAAAAATTCCTCATCTAGGTCCTTCGCCTTCCTTCCCCAGTTTGGGCACATTCTCTCTACTCTCTACCCCTTTCTCCTCCCTTTGCTTCCTAACTACAAAGTCCAGGTATTTCTTTCTTTGTCTTCTCCACTGTTTTTCATTCTGTTCTCCTTGCTGGATAACCTTGTTCCTTTCAGGTTCTCTGTTTGTAGTAGGTTTTTTTTTTTTTTTTTTTTTTTTTTTAAGATCCAGTCATGGTCAATAGTTATCAGGAAATGTACTTTCCCTATTTTGGAAGGGGAACAGAGGTTTGGCTCAGAGCCAAAGGTTTGAGAAGTCTGGCTCACCAGTCCTCTGAATCTGGCTTGGGAGCCAAGGAGCTCAGATCATCTGTTTCCCAAGTCCCAGGTTTTTTCCTCACAGCAGTGCCCATGGGTGAGAAGGTATTACAGAGATTTCCTCAGCTGTAGGATATGGGCCACCAGGCTGCAATGAATGAATATCCCTATGTCTCTCTTCTTCCAGGACATGCACAGTGAATCCAATATCCCAATTGGACAGTCCTCTAGGCTGCATCCTGAAAAATTGCAATCACCTACCATCTACCAAATTAAAAAAAGAAAGACCTGGTCTCTTATTGTAATGTTGCTCAGCCTCAAAATAAATTGGAAGGAGGAGAGCAACGGCCTCCAGGTGGCACTCTTAGTTTTACTACTTTTCTTCAATTAGAGATTTCGTGCAAAAGGGAAAGGATTAGTGGTTTAAAATTCATGAATGAGGACCATAAGGGGAACTTGCAAGTTTTGCCACTTGAAAGAACAATGTTAAATCCTACTTCATAAGTCAGTCAAACTCAGACATGAGGGGAAAGTTGCAAAAGATGTCCTCAGGGCCTCAAACACCTATGAATGACCTCCTAAGTACTGGCTGTTCTATTTTAATGACTTTTCTATTTTTAATCTCATGCACACACACGCTAGTTCCTTAATGTGCACTTTCACTTTAATAAATCTTGCTGTTTGCCTTCACTATATTTTCTCATTCTTTAATTCCTTCTGGTGGTGAAATCTGTAAAAGGGGCTCAGCTCTGATGCTGGCAGAGCCCTGATAAATCCTTTTAGCGAGGCAGCCAAGAGCCACTTCTGAACTGGTAAAGTCATGGCTAGTGACTTGGAAATTTAGCTACATGTTTTCACTTTTTCTTCTCACTTGTCTCATTGCTATCCTCTCTTATGTCCTTGGGCAACTATTTTGAGATTTTATTACCAGAACTCTTTTACTTATGTTGATTTTCAGTCAACCTTGTCAAATTGTAGCAATTCAAATTCTAAAACTTGTATTTCTTCACTCCTAAGTTAGCAAGTAACCACTATCATCTTATTTAATTACTAAAGTCACTCCTTCCACCAAAGGAATGAATTGCTTAATGCTACTCATGTGCCATGCAATTTTAATCACCATTTGAAAGATCTGATGTATTACTTTGAGAAGTAACAAATATTTGAAAGCTACAAACCATGTGTTGTATATGAATAAAGTCAAGATAATTTTCATTATTTCATCATAGTAGAAATTTCGTGCAACAGAAATTTCTATCAGTTCTCTTTGTTCTTGCCTTCCTGTTTCACCTAATTCTAAATAAATAGTAGATGAAATGAATTCCATATACGAAGATACATTTCCCAGTGCATCATTTGTCAGAAATTTTGATATGATTATAATTCAAATGACTCTATTGTTTCTTCAGAGTAGCTCCTAATTTTTGTCTGCCCTGTGATTTCATACTTGAGGAGATTAGAAAAAACTATAAAGTAAAATACAATTTAGTTTGAGACTTTCAGAAATAGTTGTTTGAATATGTTGGGCAATTTCTTTAGCAGAGAACAAGACAAACTGGACAAAAAAATTGAAAACAAATATTTAGGAGCACATGAAAATAGCCAAAACAGACTGAAGTTTGAGAAAATGTTGCCTTTAAAAGGAGAATACTCCATTAGGTTAGTATTCCAAGTTGGTAGCTTTTTATGTTTTATCTTCCCTCCCCACCACCACCACCAGTCAAAAACCTCTCAGCTCAGCTCACTGCCTTTTTAACTGAGGAGTGCAGTTTATAGCATGCAGAGCAGGAAAGGAACCGCCATTCAAAGGCAAATCATTGCATAGGTGGAAAGATAAATCAGAATTTGCAAATTACAGCATTCTATTCAGGACATCAAAGTTTTTCTTCAGCAAAGGAAATACCAGATCACCTGCATGACAGAAGTAGCTTCAGGCTTCTAAAAATGGCAAAAAAAAATATTTTATACACATAAAAAGATGTTATCTTCACTACTACTGATTGGATGAGGAGTTGTCTTATTGGGCAGGTTTAGGGCAGGTAGGCTTTATTTTGTATTGTCTCAAATGTAATGAACATGGGGCTTGATTGTCTACCTGGGTTTGCTGTCTTGGTGAGGATTTCAAATTTCATAAATCTTAAGAGGTAACTCAAGAGGAATTTTAGAAGAAGTAGAGAATGGTTTTCACTACCCACCCACCCCCCTTTTTTTTTTTGGCTCTGAGTGGTTCCCGGAGCTTTCTTTATATAATTTTATCAATTTGCCAACTTTTGATCATTCCTTCAGCTAAAAAATCTTGACCAAAGATGTTATAAGTCTTTCATTCATCATCAAAAGTCTCTCATGTTTCATCACTGTTTTCACAAATTAACTGATGTTCAAGATTTTCATCATCCCATTCATGCTGGCTGTGTATCCTCAGTTGTATCATTTGTCAAGTTAGTAACTGTATAGTAGCACTTAAGAGCAGAGAGAACAGATACTGAATGAAGGATATTATGAATATGAGTAAAAGGATAACAAGTGACCCTATTAAGACACCTCTGAGTCAAGGTTCCCATTAACCATGAGCAAAACAAAATGAGATTCAGAACAATAAGATTCAGGAGGTATGTAAACTGATTTGGATGCTTCTCCAGCATGAGCTTCTGCTGCCACTAACTGTTGGAAAACTTGCTCTTAACTGTCATTTACAAATACACAGCACTGGGTACTCCCTAGTGCATATTTATCTCCTTGGGAATCCAAAAGTATAGTTTATTACTAATCAATATTGTAAAGCCATTTTGCAAAGATCCAATACTTCATTGGCTAGTGAGCTTATAGCTTGCCCTAGCTGGGAGATAGATTTCTCCAACTCTAAAGCTACCTCTTCTAATATCACCTGCATTCTTAGAGTATGTCTTCCAACACATAAGATAGTTGCCCCCAATTACAAGAGGATTAATATCAAGAACAGAACACTCCATGAATTTAGCCTGAGTTATGGTTTTTCCATGATCCATTTAGAGCCATCTCTTGTTGCCAGTAGTTTTTTCATGAGCTTCTGTAATGTTGACAGAGGTCATAAGGACCCTTATGTATTTTATTTTCCTTTTGTGAGTTTATAATGAATAGACATTTTGGGGAACAGTATAAAGCTCTGTAACAAAAACTAACCCAATTTATGGACAGTGCTTTGTATGTCTAGGCTAGCACCCTTGAGCATAAGGGTGGTTATCACTTTCTTAAAGAATGATATAATGACATGTAGAGCTCACTGAATGTAATCATCATCATCTTCATAGCTATCTGATATCTTGGCCGTATTTAACCAACAGTTGCCTTTGCCTGACATTTCAGCCCACCAGAAATTTGCCCCTTGATTGTAGTGTGTTTTTATTTTATTAGAATTTGGGGGCATTTAGAAGAAATTGTTGTTTCTAAAGAAGATTGCCTTCTACAGTATGCTCTCATCTCATGAATGTAAAAGGTTTCTTGCCATATAGAAACTAAACATTGACTATGTCTTACATGGTCACCATTTTTATCTATCTTATTTCTAGTGAAAAAACCATCTTCCTTGGGTTAGAGAGAACACATCATAGGTCTAGTCTTGTAGATCTTAAGATGCACCCCAGAGTTATTTCAAAGGAGACGTATTTGATTGGGTGTATCTGCTGTTTCCTGTCAGGGCCTGGTCTTCAAGTGTAAGGGGGAAGGTTATTAGAGCAACACCTGTTTTGGAACTAAGTAGGAGATGAGCACAAATCCTACATTTATTTTGATTTATTTCATTTGTCACATGGCATGCTAAAGGACAAAGGAATTATGTTCAAGGTAGGAGTACCCAGGGCAGAACAGGGTAAAGAGGATATTTTAAAAAATCATGGTGAATGTAGGACATTATTGGGGATGGAGAATGGACATTTTAAGGCTTACAGGATGAAAAGCAGAATGTTAGACAGAGGGTGAAAAGGAAGAGAAAGAGAATAAGACAAAGAAATTCAGTTGCGCTTGATCCTTGGTCTTGGGTGTCATCTGCTTTGACATTTTTGGCAGAAGCTGTCTTCATCAGATGGAATCCCTACATCAATTTTAGTCTGTGGTCCAAAATAATTGCAACATCCCAAAGGCTTGGAGCTTATTTCAATTGTGACATGTGCACCCAGGGGCCAATTCCCTGAAGCCTTATTGCCATAGAGGTGGCTAAAATGATTTGGCAAGTCCTTCCTATCTAGGTTTTAAAGCAGTCTTTCACTGATGTCTCTTCAAATATATTGAGTCTCTGGGTTGAAAGTTATGTAGAATCCATCTTAGAGAAATCTCAGGAAAGGCAGTCTAGATCTGTGAATGGTGGAACTGGGTGTATGCAATTAGAATCTTACAATAATTAACAATTTCACATGTAAAATGTTGGAGTCTAGTATAAACTTATTTACACGGAAAATAGACTTTCAGCAAATATTCCAATTTTCCACTATTCTAAGATATTTCCATGGGGAAATTATAGTCTTTTTAACAAATAATGATAGAAAATTAACTATCAGCATAAAAAATGACTTTGAGGAATGCAAACTCACTATATACATATGTCTTTTAATGGATCATAGACCTGGAAAAATACAATTATATAACTACTGAAAGAAAACATAAGAAAAAGTCTTTATGACATTAAATAAGAAAAAAATAACACCAACAATAAAAGAAAAAAATAAATCCCACTTCATCACATTAAAAAGAGTTGCTCATCAAAAAATCGCATCACTAAAAATATAAAAAAGACAGGTCAGCGGTTACAATGTAATATTTTCAAAACCTATATCTGACAAGAAAATAACATTCAGAAAAACATTAAATATATAAATAAATAAAATATGACTCCTTCAATAAAATAATTAAAACAACACTTTTTTATTAAGTGATAAATTTTTTGGAAGCATGCTTTACAAAGAACAAATCGGCCAATAAATAACATGAAAGGACGCTAAATATACTAGTCTTCCAGGAAATAGGAGATAAAACATCAGTGAGATATCACTGCACATCACAAGAACTACTAAAATTAAAATAAATGACAACATTAATGACAAGAGTGTGGATCTCTCATATGTATAGCAAGAATATAAAATGGTACAAACACACTGAAAACAAGTCTGAAAGTTCCTCACAAAGCTTAACACATACATTACAATTACAAAACCATTGCACTTTTTGATCTATCTTCATAATAAAAGAAAAAGATTACTTTTTTTGGCAAATATTTCTTAGTAGCATTATTCAGAATGTTCCCAAACTGGAAACAAATGTCCATCAACAGATGACTGGTTAATTAAACCATGGTATAGCTATACAATGGATTACTATTGCACCATAAAGAAGAACAAACTATTAATACACACAACAACACGGATGAATATCAAAAATATTGTTTTAAATGAAAGGAGCTTACAAAATAGAACCTACTCTCTGATTCTACTCATTTAAATGAAAGAAGCCTACAAAATAGTACACACTGTTTAATTCTATTAATGTCAATTTTATAAACAAAATAAAACTACAGTGATAGAAATCAGATTAAAGATCATAGGTCTTTGGAGTGAACAGTCTACAAAGAAGAAAGAGAAGACATCATAGGATGATAAAAATATTGTATTTCTTAAGTATTAATTTGCTTATATGACTTTATTAACTGGATAAGATGCAAAAATCTGGAAATTAAAAAATATATATTTTTATTTTTTGTAAACTATATCTACAAAAAACTATTTGAAAAGTCACTTGCTCAAATATTTTTTTTCATTTTTTTTTTTTTGCATGGGCAGGCACCGGCAATCTAACCCAGGTCTCTAGCATGGGAGGTGAGAACTCTACCATTGAACCACCGTGCCTGCCCTAAGATTATTTTTTTTAATGATAAATTGGACTACACTAAATTTAAAAACCCCTGTTAATCAAAACCTGCTATTAAGAAAGTAATTGTGTAAGGCAAGATTGGAAGATTTCTCAACATCTATATCTAAAATACACATTGTATCCAGAACAGGTAAACCATCCACATAAATCAACAAAAAAGAAAGATAATCTACCTAATAAATAATTAACATGAAGTAGCATCAATAAAAAATGTACAAAATGTCCAATCAGTGAAATATGTTCAACATCATTAGTCATCATGGATAATAAAATTAAAACCACAATATTATTCCACTGCCCATCCATCAGAATGTCTCAAATCAAAAAGAGAGATTATATTAGTGTTATGGATGATGTACAAAACAGGACATCTCATACATTTCTGGTAAGAGTAAAATTTTGTACCATCTCATTGGAAAACTCTTTTCCAATATCTTCTTAAGAAAAACAGCTAAACGTGACATCATGCATGATCCAGCAGCTCCAATGACATGTTTATTCTCAAAAGATACAAATGCACATGTCAATCGGAAAGCATGCACAGATCCCATTATATACACAATAACCTCAAACTGGAAACAAGCCAAATGTGAATCAGTAAGTATATGGATGAAGAAATTGCGCCATATATTATTATGAGAGAAACAAAAACTAGAGGTCAAATGCATTACGAATTCTAAAATCCATAGACATATGTTGAGCACAAGAATCAGACACAAAAGAACAGATACTACGTGAAACACTTTGGATGACATTCAAAGACAAGCAAAATGGGCAGATGGTGAAAGAAGCTGCCTCTGGTAGGAGATAACACAGAAGGGTCATGAAGAGAAACTTGAGTGTTGGATATGCCATATATCTTGACTGTTATGGTGATTTCTGGCATGTGCAGAAATGAAATACTCAAGAACAATGCTGTGTATGTTTTATTCACACAGCCATAGAAAGCAAATAAAACGTACTATGTTTTAAAAAGCTAAATATTGATTCAAGAAAATTACTCTTTATGAGAAAACAGGCCTTCTATCCAATTTAGCATATTCCCCCAAATAAAGGAAAGAGTAAGTAAGGGAGGTTAAGGAAAGATTTTTTTAAATTATCCTGCATTCATGGTATTCACATTTGATGAGAGGATATTTATGTGAAGTGTATTTTGAGAAAAGATATCTCAGGATTAGATTTGCATTTTTATTTTGATGTCATTAGATTAACATTTGAGAGAACAAAAAATTTTATGTAGCAATGTATAATAATAGTTTACTTTAGAGATTATCAAAGTTATTAGCATCGTTTTAGAGGAAACGCTTATTGCTGAAAAAAAGAATCATCAAGTCGTTTTCTCTATTGTCCGGTATTTACTTACTTTGATTGAAGGCTGATTAATTCATAGTAAACGTCCTTTAATTAGATTTACATAGTACGTCCACTAAAGTTTTTATTTTTCCTTTTTTTTTTCATCACTGATACTTTCTAGGGAAATTTTCTTTGTACAGTTACTTTTTAGTGATTTAGAAGTCAATTATTTAGTCCCGCTCTGAGCCTTTTCAATCCCCAGAGTGAGGTCAGGCCGGTAGGGACTGACGCTGCTGGCTGGGGAGGTGCTGGCTGGGGCTGCAATGCCACCTTTTCCCAGCGAGCGCGCGGGGGACGGGGTGAGATGCTACCCGGATGGACGAGAAGGGGCCAACGTCGCTGGGACACGGGGCGGGGAGGCGGGGATTAGTCCACCTGACCGAGACCCCGATAAAGGCCAGTGCGGTGGTCGGCGGTATAAGGCCCACGTGAGCAGGGAGGGTTCTGAGCCCGCTGCAAGAGAAGGGGCCGCACCGTCTCAGCCCCAGAGCGGGCCTGCCTCACGCACCCCCTCCGGACCCAGAGAAATATTCCCACGAGAAAATGTCATTTGTGTTGGCATAAGACAATTGTAATCGCTCTGATCGGTTTCATGATCGTGAAAATGTAACGTAACGAAAACGGAGATAGGATAGTATCGAAAATAATGTCAGCAAGGTAGAAAAGAAAGCCGGATAGGCACACCATGTGTATGAATCACATTGTAGATAATGCCTTGGAATTAAAATATCTCAAATACTGCTTAATTGCAGACTCATGTTGATTCATTGTATTTCATGTAATATTCCTCCGAGTTAGACATTTGGTGCAAAGCCATCAGGCACCATGAAATTATTAAAAGTATAAACTAACAGTGTATATATTTAAAGAGTCACAAGCTCTCAACCAGAATTTTGAGAGCAGTCTGTTTTCTGTAATATCTCATACTAGACACTAATTTGCTTCATATTTTACTTGTACTCAAGCTTTCGGAAGATTATTTTCTAGACAAATTCTTTTTTTTTAATTTTGTGGAACTATTCCAATCAATTCACTTGTTATAATGAGTGTTTACATTATAAATGTATAATTCAAACATTATTTGTAAAGCTTACAGTATGTTTTGAATACATAACTTTTTTTATACATCATTTCTTGTCTCCAATATATGATATTGAAGTCTGAGTTGTCAGCTCAGTCCCTTGAGTTAGCAGTTACAGAAAAATTCATACTGTGATTTTATTTTTAATAAACACATGGTATGAAACTGTGATGCACTTTAATTCACTGGTCCTGCATCAGGAGATGGAGAGGGAAAATTATATTTAATACAATTTGTACCTGAATAATCTGTATGGTAAAATTTGTGTTGTTCAAAGATGTCTAAAGTTTGATCTTTGTGGTTTTCTTTAATTAAAAAAGCACTTCCCCACTGTAAATATACAGCAAGTAAAATTTATATGGTATATAAATGAGATCAAATTTTAAGAAAGCAAATTTTTTAAAAGCCCTCCTTGGAATATTTCTTATAATCAATTTTTACATTATAATCACTCTGTCATCCAAATAAATTAGCATTATATAAGAATTGTTTCCTAATAAAAATAGTTAATGAAGTTTATTCTGATAGGCATAATCCATACTTTGAATTTTGAAATTTTGAAAAAAAATGTTTATAAATGAAAACAAGACAAAGGACAGAAAGGCACATTTTCATATTTTCAACCATGAGGTTATATTTTTCTCAGGAATAGTAAAAGCCAATTTTGTTGGGCCTAAAATCTTAGATATATGTGTGTACATATATGCTTCTTTTATAATATCTCATTAAAGAGATACAGGAAAAAAATACTGAATTGATCAGTGACTAAAAAATTTAGTCGCAGAATACCTTCTGAGTGCAGTGGTATTTATATTGGGCAAGAGAAGTGTTTATTCATGGGCTTGGAAACGCAAAACACTTCAGCAAATTATCAGATTTGTTTTTTGTGATCTCAAAGCTGGCTTCATCCTTTTCACACACTTTTTTTTTTTTTTTAAATTTGCATATGGGCAGGAGGCACCAGGGATCGAACTCCAGACCTCCAGCA
>PVIY010009818.1:0-71058 GCA_004026745.1 Myrmecophaga tridactyla | reverse complement strand
TGTGAAAACCTTGTGTCTGATGCTCCTTTTAGCTACTATATCAACAGAAGAGTAGAACATATGGAATAAAAATAAATAATAGGGGGAACAAATGTTAAAATAAATTTAGTTTGAAATGCTAATGATAAGTGAAAGCAAGGGGTAAGGGGTATGGTATGTATAATCTTTTTTTCTCTATTATCGTTTTATTTCTTTTTCTGATGTCTTTTTATTTCTTTCTCTAAATCGATGCAAATGTTCTAAGAAATGATGAATATGCAACTATGTGATAATATTAAGAATTACTGATTGTATATGTAGAATGGAATGATAGCTTAATGTTTTTTTGTTAAATTTTTTTTAATTAATAAAAAAAGTTTTTAAAAAAATAGAGGATGGGGAAAGGAAGGGGCAAATCCTTGTCCTGAGAACATCCTCTATTAGGTGGGGTGTAGTGGGAGGAAAAAGAGATCTCACCATCAGACAGACTTTAACCCAACCTGGGACGTCGAACACTCTGGTTCTAGATCTATCTGGATGAACTTGGACCAGAGTCACAACCAAGATGACCTGCTGAGCTGCTCAAACAGTATAAAAGACCTTCGGCAGGACCTGGCCAAGCACTGACACCCAGCCAGCCATCTCTGGCAGGAGTAGTGGGTGGCTGTGCCTTCTTCACTGCCCTTGTAGCAGATGTGTTCGGATGATGACAGCAGGGCTCTGTGGGGGTGGGGGATGGTTGTTTCTCTCAACAAACGTGTCCACACCTGGCTGGGAGGCTGTGGGGGTGGCATGGTGCCTGGCCAGCCAATGCCTCTCCACCCCACCCCCAGCAGCCAGCTGTCAGCTGAGTGAATTTTTTAGTTTTGCTAAGTGAGTTCAGAAATTCCCCATTTCACACCCAGCCTAGTAGGTTTGTTATGTATCAAGCAAGCAGAATATGAGGAGTTTTGACATGTCAAAATAACTTGCAGAGATTAAGCTAGTCTTTGAATAAGGCCTCCTCTCCTAGCAATCTGGTAAGCCTGAGGAACATGGAGTCGACTGTTAAAGAAATCACATTTTCCAGGGCCACTAGTCAGGAACCTACAGCCCCATGGCCAATGGAGAATAGTTGAGCGTATTGTGTTGGCAGCCCTAGTCCAGAATAGGCTATGTGAGCTTCTTCCAGAAGCTTGATTCTTGAGAGCTGTGTGGCATGTGAGGGACAGAGAAACCCACCTTAGGGAGAAGGCAGCCTCCAGTAAGAGAATGAGCTCAAGGTCAGAGTCGCAGTAGTTCATAGGAAGCCCCCACTTCCCCCATGGGTTTGACCAGCCTCTACCCTTCCCAGCCCCTGAGAGCTCTGGGAGCCAGGCATGCTGGGGTGGTTAATCTGCCTGGCAGACAGGAGGCCTCACCCATGGGGATCTGAGGCACCAATAAGAGTGCTGTCATGGTAACTTTAGGGACAAGACAAGGCGGGAGAGCTAGAGGGCGAGGGGGTGGGGCTTCAAAAGGCTTCCCATGAGCTCCTAAATCCAGGACCCAGGGAGGTAGGACTTGGTGGGCAACACAGACAATTTCTGATAGTCTAGAGAAGCAAAATGGACTGCACAGGAGGAACAGTCTTCATGCAGAAGCTTTCCCTTCTCCCTGGTCCATAGAGACAGAATGTGACAAGAAGAACTTAAATCTGGCACTGAGAAGAGAATCAAGATTCTCCACAGAAAACTACCAAGCAGGCAGCAGCCCCAGAGCACACCAGTGAATCATGGGACAACCGCAGAGGGTTTCCTTTAGAAAGGGGCTACTGAAGTGGAGACTTTGCCATCCTCCCCAAAGATAACCCATGCAAATGCCAAACAAATCTTCGCAGGCCAAGGACTGCCACTGCCATCACTGATATAGTTAACAAGCCAGACTGGAGTATACAAAGTCCCAAAGCTACAACCAGGTCTCCCAGGGACCTGAGGGAAGGAGCAGGTGGCAGAGGGAAGCTGCTGCCGCTCTGGGTTGCTACACAAACACAGGAGGCCCAGCGTTCAGCCCTGTCCTGCTGTGCCTGGGCAAGATGGGAGGGAGTGTGGGGATGGGGGTGGGGAGGGGAGGGGAACCAGCCCAGCTTATATCTGTGCTTACAAAAGCAGAGCGAGAGGAGAATACAAAGCGAATAGAAAATTCTGTGGAAGCTAATATAATCAGCTGCATCAGGAATGGTCATCCTCTGGAATGACATTCCCTCATCTGAAGGAGAGAGAGGGAGAAGGGGAGCCTAACTGCTAAATTTAAAATGCCCCCAGCACTAACGTTCCATAAAGAAAAATCATAGGCAGAGAGTGCCTCAAAGGCGGCAGCCCTATGACAACGTATGCTGTGTCAGAGGCTCAGGAAATGTCTAATGTAACTTCACAGTGCCCCTTCCCAGAAGCAGCAGTGACAAGCTTTCTCCTTGAATGAGCAGTTCCGCAGAATGTCAGGAATCAAAATCAAGAGACCAGGGAGGAAGTGGAAAAAGTCTAAGTCACCAAGTAATGGAGGACGTGAAGAAAGTGGGCGCGTCCGGGGACTTAGGACAGCTACATACAGGTGGGGAAAGGAGGCGCGGGTCTCGAGCTGCCGAAATAGCCTATCCCACCCTGGTGTTCTTCTCAGTCTAGAGACCCTATGCTATAATGTCTTCTGGGCAGCTCCCTGTTAACCTTGCTTCGGCCAATGTCAGCTGGAGAAACTCATGGAACCTAAACATTTCTTGGCCATTATCCTGTGCGAGGTCCTTTGCTGGGTACTTTCACAAGAGTCACCTCCTTCAACTCCCATAACAACCCTGGGAAACAGGTGGTGGTATTCTCTGGTTTGGGCTGAGGAGACAGTTAGAAAGGTCGCATGATTTGCCTTTGGTTACCAGCTGCTAGGTGGGAGGGCTGATGTGAAAAAGCAGTGGATGAAGCCACAGCTGTCAAGCTGCTGCCAACAACAGGCTGAGGCCCTGGTTCAGACCCTCATTCAATAAGAGACCACCATTTAAATGGTCGCTTCTTGGGCAAAGATGGGTCTAATTGTGCGTATGTGTGCCTCTGTATGTGTTTGTACACGTGTGTGTGTATGTGTTTTTTAAATTAAAAAAAGAGGAAAGGTAAAGATAGCTGTGATTTATATAAATTTCTTTGCATCCTACAGTGTTGGAGATTAACGAATATATTCTTCATGCTAAAAGATGACTCATTATACCTCATGAATAAAAAATGATCATCACTTGATACAAGGTTATGATTACATCCTTAAAATATACTTGTTAAGAAAATCTATACCCCAAATATGCTTTCTAAATATATTTTCAAAGTTTAGTAATAAAGGACTCAGTAAGGGTAACTACATGCTATTTCTTTTTTAAAAGGTACCTGGTGAGAAAGGATGATTAAAGCAAGGAACTACATTAAAATTTAAACACATTAGCATCATTGTATTTGAAGGTAAACCATTCAACTCTCCAGCAGTGTCTCAGAAGCAGGTTATTCTCCCTCTAGTCTAAGTCTGCCCTAGAGCCCAGACAGCTGGCTGTGACCCCCAGCTGTATATCTCTGAGACTCTATTAACACCCCTCTTCTTAATTTAGAGTCAGAGAACGTATGACTCCAAGTCCTGGCAAGAAGGCTTGGAGGCCACCACATCCAGCTTTGAATGCTTTGGTGACAAACAAATCGAGGCCCAGAAAGGCCAATGGGCTTGCCTAGGGTCACACAGCACATCAGGACCTGAGTTGAGTGGACAAGTCCCCTTGTTCTGATTTTAGTGCTGCCTCTGCTCTATGGTATCATGTTACTGAAAACATGGAGAGCTACCAGAGAGAAGGTTCAGGAGCAGCTCTCCTACCCCAGAGCACTAAGCCCAGGGTGAGCCACCTAAAGGGCTCAGGACGGCTCCAGGGGCCTCACCTCCTCCTCCCGTAGCTTCTGTTTCCTCTTCTCTTCCACAGCTGCCCTCTTCTGGTCCTCCCGCTGGCGTTGCTCCTCCAGTTTTCGCCACCGCTCTTCAATTTGTTTTTCGTATTGCAGCTTGGCTCTTTTCTGTTTCTCCAGGATCTGCTGCTCCCGCGCAGCTGGGGAAACGAGAACAGAAGTGTCATGACCTGAGCACTCCCCAACACTAGGATTATGGCCCACACAAAGAAGCAAGAGCAGTGTTCCCAACCCTCGGAGCCTGGTTGGATAACCTAGGAGGCAGTGTCTGCACCGAAGCGTTCTGGGGATGGCCCCTCTGCCACTAGTGGGGTAACCCTGGACATGCTAACTACATAATCTCTGTGCCTTGGTTTCCTCCTCTGTGAAGTGGGGATGGTCCCAGGTTGTGAAAACATGACCATGCACAGAAAGTGCACAGTAAGGGCGCTCATATGAGAGCTAGTATCATCATGGCCTTTGTTAAGTCAGACTAAGGCCCAGTGGCTAAGCTGTACCCTGCATTGGGATAAATGACAGCCATTAAGTGTACAGTCATTCAACAACATATACACTGTGCATCAACCACACACTAGGTGCTGAGCTTGACAGTGGGGTCAAACACACCTGAGATGGGCCTTCCCCTCAAGACATCGACTAAAGGCCCTTCAGTCAGCCTGGCCAAGTAAGGGAAGGGCTCCCCATAGGAGGCAATGCCTGAACCAACCAGTCAAGGAAGGAGGAGACTGGAGGTGAAGGGCACAGTGCATGCAAAGTCCTGACCCAAGAAAGCACCCAGGACACTGGCAAAGTGACATTATGAATACTTAAATAAGGACCGAAGCAAGGATGTGGGGATGAGAAGGGGGTGCAGCCCTGAAGATCTTGGAGGCAGGTACAGAGATGACTACTGAAAGGTAAGGAAATTTGTGAGCTACTTGTTGGACTGTGAATAGCTTGAAACTGGATATGTCTATGGTGTTAATGCCACAGACATCAACCATCACTACAAATCACGGCGTCTCTGCCCCTGGGAGAGCTGGTGGTTCAACAATTACCAGTACACCACAGCTTGCAGGCCACACTAGCATTTGAATTTTATCCTGAGAACAACAGGGTATAATCCAAGGAGCTTAAGTGAAGGTGTGAGACTACACTTAGTGTGAATTGGAACAACCTTTCCAGAGAATAATTTGGAGATGTATATTAAAAGCCCTAAAAATGTCCATATCAACTTATTCCTCTTGAGGAGTTTATCTCAAAGGAAATTATGCAGTGGAGAAAGAGAAAGATGAAGGGGGAAGGGAGAAGGGGAAGAGAGAGAGAGGGGGGAGGGAAAGGAAAGGAGAGAGGGAAGGAGGGGGAGGGAAGGGAGAGGGGGAGGGGATGGACAACCCCAAATCTTCATGGAAACCAGGTGAGTGAGAGAGCACAGAGCACACAGACAATTAGAGGGAAGACCTCTCTCTTGTTCCGGGAACCCAAGAAGGAGCTTTAAGAAATGTCTGAAACTAAAGCAAAAAATGTTTATTTGTTACAAAATTTATATTTTGACTTGAGCATTTCCTAATATAACTTATGTAGATAGTTTCATTGAACATCATAAGTACTTGGAATCTCAGGTACGACATGAGATTTTGTTGGTTTGTCCAGAGTGATGCCCCAATGAATCCCAGAGTGATTTGATCAGTGAGTGGAAAAGTATTTGCAAGCCCTCTTCGGGGAATGGTGAGAGCGGGGAGAAATTCAACTTCCCCAAGTTGAATTCTTGATATTCTCACAAGCAGTGTGGACAACCAAAGCTATAGGCTCAGCCCCCAGTCTTGGGGTTTGTTCATATGAAACTTAACCCCACAGGGGATAGGTCAAGTCTACTTAAAATTTAGGCCTAAGAGTCACCCCCAAGAGAACCTCTTTTTTTGCTCAGACGTGGCCTCTCTCTCCAGCCAACATGACGAGCAGTCTCACCACCCTCCCCCTGTCTCTGTGGGACATGACTACCAGGGGTGTGGACCTTCCTGGCAATGTGGGACAGAGATCCTGGAATGAGCTGAGACTCAGCATCAAGGGACTGAGAAAAACCCTAGAATGAGCTGAGAATTAACATCCAGGGATTGAGAGAACCTTCTCAACCAAAGTGGGAAGAGTGAAATGAGACTAGGTGTCAATGGCTGAGAGATTCCAGATTCGAGAGGTTATCCTGGAGGTTATTCTTACGCATTAAGTACATATCACCTTGTTGTTCAAGATGTAGCGGAGAGGCTGTAGGGAACTGCCTGAAAATGTAGAGCTGTGTTCCAGTAGCCATGTTTCTTGATGATGATTGAACAATGATATAGCTTTCACAATGAGACTCTGTGAATGTGAAAACCTTGTGTCTGATATTCCTTTTATCTACCTTGACAACAGAAGAGTAGAACATATGGAATAAAAATAAATAATAGGGGGAACAAATGTTAAAATAAATTTAGTTTGAAATGCTAAGGGTAAATGAAAGCGAGGGGTAAGGGGTATGGTATGTATAATCTTTTTTTTCTCTGTTATTTTATTTCTTTTTCTGTTGTCTTTTTATTTCTTTTTCTAAATCGATGCAAATGTTCTAAGAAATGATGAATATGCAACTATGTGATGATATTAAGAATTACTGATTGTATATGTAGAATGGAATGATATCTTAATGTTTTGTTGTTATTATTTTTTTTAATTAATACAAAAAAAAAAGAAATGTCTGAAGCTTGAAAGACATTTGAAAACTCCTTCCTTCACGCTTATTTGTCTCAGTTCATGGGGAAACCACCCTGTGGCAACATACTATACTTCTGTCTATACACAGTCTTTTTGAACACGGGTTCCCATCCTAGCACAAGGAAGTGATTTTAGTGCCAATGTTCTCGATCCTCCCAAGGTTGGCCACCCGGCAGAGAAGTGAGCCTGTACAATGCACCCCTTAGGGTACTGGGGCCTGCCCAGGCTGTGGGCAGGGACTAGATCTCTTTCTTCGACATCAGGTCCCTAGCTCCCAGTCCAGAGCCTAGAACACAGCAGAGGTTCAGTGTTTGCTAAATGAGGGCGTGAATGTGATGAGAATTATGTAAAGTAATATTTGTAAATGTGCCAGTTGCAGTGTAAGGTTCACCCCCAATTCTTTGTATTCACCTAATGATCGTCTAGTTCTTTTCATTCACAAGTCCCTGTCTGTGGATCTTCAGAAAAGACACAGCCACTTTTCCACTCCCTTGGACCCAAACATTCAAAGTACACAACGTACCCAGGCATTTCTCTCTTTCTTCTCGTCTTTCCTTGGCTAGCCTTTGTCTCTCATCGGATTTTAGAAATCCATCCATGCCTACAAGAGAGAAAACATGACAGAGGAGCTCTTCAGAGAGGGCCACAGGTGGCCAGGAATGTGCTGAGTGTGGCCCATCACCTGTTACTTCATCTATCATTCCCCACCACATGGGGCCCGGACTCAGAGCTCAAGAACCAGCCACAGCTCCCACACTTGCCCACCAAACCCTGCTGGAGTGCCTTTCGGCCAGTCCTGGGGGCCCAAGCCCTTCCCCAATCCCCTTGTGCCCAGGTATGGTCCCAGAAGGGTCGGAAAGCAGAAAGGCAATGTGCATAGATGCTCCTCAGGCCTCTACCAGCACCAGCTTCCAGGCCTAACACAGAAAATCTGGGGGAGGGCAGAAGCACAAAGGTAGGCAAGGTCTTGGCTATCGGCTCTTCCATGGATACCATCCACTGTAATATCTGAAATGAGATATTACACTGGTGAGGGGCACATACGAGCTAGTGAGAGGACCACCTTGAAATACAACACTTAGGCTCAATTTCAGGTCTGCTAAGTTTGCTCCAAAGTCAGTCTTATTATTTTAGAATCACAAAGATGACAGAAATATAATATACTCCTGTTCATATGTCCTTTAAATATCTATAATATCTATCTTAAATAAGATGAAACAAATGACAGCTCCTCCCAAAACGGAAGTGTCCTAGGGGCTCCACAGCTCCACCCAACCCCTGCAGGACCCTGAAGGCTTTATAAATCACAGATGAAGTTACCTTTGTGGTAGTTTCAGGATTAGAGATAATTTAGTGTACTCTTTTACAATTGGTTGGTCGTGAGTATCATCTCCATAATATTTAAGCAGCACATTCTGGGGAACTCGGCTTTAGCATTAGTATGGCCAAGTCCATCCTGCCAGCGTGGGCGCTTTCCTCCTTAGCTGTGCGCAAGCATGCTGACTTCATGGTCTGGCTCGCTGCCATGGTAACCTGCACTGCTTTCAGAGGCACTCCTGCAGCCACCCTGGGGAGGGGCGCTGAGCCTGGCCCTGCAGCATGGGCAGTGGGAAGGCAGACAGAGGATGGACGTGCCGAATACAGCAGAGGTTCAGAGTCTCCTTATGTGTTTGATTTCACAGCCTGCATATTGTTTTGGGGAGAATAAAGCTCTAGAGAAAAATAACTGGAAAACCAAGCGCGGGCTATAGGTGCCATTTTCCATGTTCATTTTTAGTCAACTCTTCATCATTATGCTGCTACCAACAATATGAACGTAGTCAAGAATTTCAAGGCCCAACTCCTCAGCTCATCGTTCCAAACTCTCCTCCCATCAAGGCCTTAGCCTGTCCTTTTCTCCCAGGCACTTGCCCACTCAGACAGCCTCTTCACCTGAATCACCCCCCTTCTTCCATCCACCCCTCACTTAAACTCCTCCCATCCCTAAGACCCCAACCATTCCCCAGACCCCATGATGCTCTGCACTCACACTGTTCATGAAACTTTCTTTCCTTTTGAGTTCTCTATTTGCCACTTCCCAGGTTGGCTACATGTGGCCTGACATGCCTTCCTCGTTTGTGGGTCTGCCCAGCTCTGTCCACTGGCCCTCACACACAATAGGCCCAAGGCCCACACATGATGCTCAGAGTAAGGCACGTGCTAAGGGGCAGGGGCGCTGCAAGATAAATACCCTTGTTCTCTTCTCTAAACACTTTCAGATTCTGGTCTCTACCTCAATATTATTAAGATTAATAATTAATTATTATAAATAAAATAAGATTAATGATTATTAAGAGTTAGTTCCATGTGACAAGCTACAAAGAAAAGCCCTATGCCATCCAGACAAAGTTTGCGTCGCCACCCACACCATCTCCTTTGCCCAGGCAGGCCACAAACCTCACTCTGGATTGTCCACGTCACCCTCTAGCTGTCACTGGGCCTGCCTCATATCTGAGGTGCAGCCTGAGAACTGCTGAAAGCATTCTTCAACAGAGGAAAGAAAAAAAACCTAAGAGAAAAAAAGAGCCAAGCACATTTTCAACTAGCCACTTTACCTTGAGGTTTTACAAAGAGAAGGCTGTTTGTTCCACGTACATGCATGATTTCTGGCTGCCCCCTTCTGGGCACAGGCAAGAGTCACACCTTCAAATGATCTCCTTTCCTGAAAGCCTTCATTATCATCAGGCTCAGAGACTTGTCAGCAGTAGCAACATAGTAGGAGGTAACAATCGAGCAGTCACTAAGGGCCACGCTTGCATTTACTCCACCCAACAACCCAGAAACAAATCCCATCCTAGATCCAGGAATGGGCCTGCACATTAGGAGGTCAGAAGTGAAAGGCCTGTCCTGTCTCATTAAAGAGATATTAATTGCTACTGTGAGCCAAGTGCTGGCCTGGGCTGGGCACAGATGTGGACACTGTCCAGGCAGGCTAATTATTTGGTTCCTCTTCCCATTGAAGTTTTGGAAATGTTTGCTCAACTTTTTTTTTTTTTTTTTTTTTTAAGAGGCTGATGCTGGCTGCGGAAGGTAACCCTAGGCTTCCCCTCGCTGGTTCCAGGTGATTCAGCTCTGGCCCCACTGACCGGGTCCAAGAGGCCCAAAAAGTCCAATGTGGGTAATGTGGAATCGTTTGTGCTGTACATACATGTAGCTATTTAAACTTAAGACAATCAAAATGAAATAAAATGTAAAACCCAGGTCTTCCGTCACACTAGGCATATTTCAAGTACTCAGTGGCTCAATGGTTCCCTCAGTAGCCAGTGCTAAAAGTGAAGTCAGGCTCTTGTGATTCTCTCCCTTCACCCTTAGCTGTTATGGGGCCGATGTGGCTAAGGAAGATCTGAGAGTTCATTCAGGGCTGAGTTGGGGCCGGGCAAGGAAGGCTGACAGAGGGCCTCCTTCCTTCCTCCACACTGCATCAGCCTCTTTTTCCTTCAAAAGATTATCAAGCAAACATTTCTAGAACATCCATTTGAAGAGGAGCCAAATGATTAACTCACAGGTCTCCAGCTTTTACCATCTGATGCTGGATGTCCCTCATCCTGAGACGAGGAAGGAGCAGAGCACAAACCAGATGGCCCCTATTTGCCAGGGGCCATGGACATGAGCAGTTGTTATCACTGCAGCGACACAGCCAGATTTCAACCAGATTCACAGACTCCAGGCAAGTGGGGACACCCTCTTGATATGGTATACTCGGAGGTAATGCTGAACTTTGTTCCAAAAGGAAGCCTTCTTCCTATATGGCACCTAATCCTAAAATGTTTAGTTTTATCTACCAAATCATCCTTCCTCTTATACACCTTGCATTACATGGGTACCTTTATCATCTCTCTCTTTTTTTTTTTCAACCAGGGACCTGATTTTATCTTTGGGTCCATGAGAACAGACCAATGGCTACCAGTGGTTAGAGACAAGGTGCAAGAGGGAAGGGGGTAGCTACAAAAGGATAGCATGTGGATTCCTGGAGGGGATGTAACTGTTCTTTATCTTGACTATAGCAACATCAATATCCTGGTTATGACAATGCACTAGAGCTTTACAAGGTGTTAGAATTTGGGGAAACAGGGTAAAAGGACCATGGGATTTCCGTATTATTTCTTAAAACTGCAAGTGAATCTACAATGATCTTAAAATAGAAAGTTAAATAAACAACAACAACAACAAAAACACCATACAACCTATGGCCCAAGTGTGGAGCCCTAGGAGAGACCCCAAAGATAGAGTGAGAGCAGGGCCACCGTCTGAGGTGCAGCATCCAGAGGATGAAGGGTGCCCATGTCAGAGGCACCCCTGCACCATTATTGGTTCAATAATGCCTCCCAGAGCAACAGTACTGAGGCAAGCAGGCCCCACTGAAACTAAGACCCTTTCCTGGGCAAGTCAGCCCCACAGGAAAAGTGAATAAAACAAGGATAGTTAGCAGTCAAACAACTATTTTATAGCAACAGAGCAGTATAAAAATCCCATACTTCACTGATTTGCTCTTATTCTGAATTCCCATTATCCTGGGGCTACAGTGATGCATTTTAAAAACTAATTTAAAAATGAATTTTATTAGCCTGAAGCACTCTACTAGAATATTAATGAGTTGATATTAGTCAATTATTCATGGTCCTGGTAAGAACCTTTATTGAAATACAGAATTTTTAGGGAAAGCCAGCTGTGTTTGACTTTTAAAAATTAATTATGCTGAATGAATTTTAAAGTAACATTCCCAATCATACTTTCATCCATGCAACGGCAATATCTGCAAAAAAAAAAAAAAAAGTAGAAAGGGAACCAGCAACCAAGAGCTCATCAAACAGGAAACCCAATGAGAGCCTTGTACCTCCTCTGGGAAGCCCTCCCTGGTTCCTTTGGCAGAACTGGTCACCCCCAACCCACCATGGCCTCACAGCCACTGATTCATTCCTGCTACTTGTGTACACTTCACACAGGGGACTGTGGTGATCTTCCCCAGACCACTTCTTTTCAATCTTGGCTACCCAATGGCATCTCCTGGGGAGCTTTAAAAATCACAGTCTCAAAGGGTAAGCTGAGCCTTCTTATAATTATGTTTAAGAGTCACCCCCAGAGAACCTCTTTTGTTGCTCAGATGTGGCCTCTCTTTAAGCCAACTTGACAGGTGAACTCACTGCTCTACCCTCTACATGGGACATGACTCCCAGGGGTATAAATCTCTTTGGCAACATGGGACAGAACTCCTGGGATGAGCCAGAACCCAGCATCATGGGACTGAGAAAGCCTTCCTGACCAAAAGAGGAAAGAGAGAAATGAGCCAAAATAAATTCTTAGTGGCTGAGAGATTTCAAACAGAACAGAGAGGTTATCCTGGAGGTTAGTCTTACATATTATATAGATATCCCTTTTTAGTTTATGTTGTATTGGAGTGGCTAGAGGGACGTACCTGAAACTGTTGAACTGGGTTGCAATAGCCTTGATTCTTGAACAAGACTGTATAACTGTACAGCTTTTACAATGTGACTGTGCAATTGTGAAAACCTTTTATCTGATGCTCCTTTTACCCAGAGTATGGACAGATGATTAAAAATATATGGATAAGAAATAAATAAATAATAGGGGGGATAAGGGTAAAATAAATTGGGTAGATGGAAATACTAATGGTCAATGAGAGGGAGAGTTAAGGGGTATGGGATGTATGAGTTTTCTCTTTTTTCTTTTTATTTCTTTTTCTGGAGTGATGCAAATGTTCTAAAAATGATCATGGTGAGGAATACACAACTATGTGATGATATTGTAAGCCACTGATTGTACACCATGTATAAACTGTATATGTGTGAAGATTTGTCAATAAAAATATTTTAAAAAATTAGAGTCTCGTGGGCGAACCACGGTGGCTCAACAGGCAGAGTTCTCGCCTGCTATGCCAGAGACCCAGGTTCAATTCCTGGTGCCTGCCCATGTAAAAAAAAAAATTAGAGTCTCACTTAACTGGCCCGAAATTCAATGTGAAGCCAGGGTTGAGGTTCTCCTATCTGAGCACGCATCAGAATTACTTGCAGGGCTTGGGAAAACAAACTGCTGCTTTTCTAACTCACTCCCTGATGATGCCATTGGTCCTGGGACAGCATTTTGAGAATCACTGTCCTAGGCTATGCTGCTTCTAGCGGGCCAGGGGCTCCCTTTGGCTCTTTGGACAACCAAAGCCCAGCACAATGTGGGGCCCATAGAAGGGATGAAAACCACACGCCCCCATACGACTGAATCTCCCTTTCCTGCGGGTGTTACTGACTCATGTGCTACTGTCTGAACCTGTTCATTTGCCCCCTGCCCTCTAAGTTCTTATCTAATCTCCAATACCCAGTACCTCACACGTGGGGAGGTTGTCAAATACTTGCTGAAAGAACAACCATGAATATTATGCCCCATTCATGGAAATATCCCCATCTGTAGAACATTTTAACCTCATATCAGAAATGTCTATTAAAACAACCAACATTTTTTGGCATCTTTTTACCCATTAACCTGCTAGAGTTTTATGGAGGGGATTTGAAGACAGGAAGGCAGCTTGCCCTACTGCTTCCCACGGCCCAACACACACACATGCATGAACACACATACACAGACACACACGTGCACACGCCAAAGGTCACACACGCATGTACACACTGAAATAGAAATGAATCTTTCCTCTAAATTCCATCAGTATTCTGCCTCTCACAGCCTTTTCCACTCTACTTTGCATTGGAGTCCTGCTCTCTCCTCAGGTTCTTCCTCAAGTGTTTGTTTGAAACATAGGAAGTTCCTCCCTCCCTCGGCTCTGTCTCACTTGCCCCCTTTCCATGTGATCTATCAGGATAGAAGCTTCTTAAGGGCAGGGTCTATGTCCCATTTGTTCTTGTAGCCACCAAAAGGCCTAAACACAGTACTTTGTACACAGCAAACACTCAACAAATGCTCTGAATTCATGAAGGGGGAGCAGTAATATGCACTGAGCACCTACTGCATGCCAGGCCCTAGGTGGTGTGAAGACGCACGTTTCCTTACCTCCCACAAACCTGTGACATGCTGGCTGCGTGGCCTGATCCACTCAAAACTTTCTAAAGCTCGGTTTCCCCAAACTTAAAAGGGGATGAAGCACTCTCCTGAAATGTATGCCCTCGGGACTCTTCTTGGAACTCAAGGCCATGCTGTGAGAATTCCAAATCACACAGAGAGCTGTGTACAAGTGCTTACTGGGCAGCCACCACAGAGTTTCCAGTCAACAGCCAGCACCTATGGTTAGCCCGGGGAGGGGGCCATCTTGGACCTCCAGCCCAGCTGAGGCCCCAGAAGCCTGCAGCCACCACTGCCTCTGGCTGCCACCTCGGGGGAGACCCCAAGTGAGAGCCACCCAGCTATGCCTAGTCAAGGTATAAGACATGAGAAATAAGGTGGCGTCATATCTGTGGAGTTTTGGGGTAACAGCAATAAACCCAGAGGACTAACCGACCAATCAACCAAAAGCAAACAAACAGTACTTCCTGTACCCAGCAGATTCCAGGGCCCTGCTGGAGAACTACCCCAGATGAATCCATCCCATGTGCTCCTTGACCCTGGACTTCAGCCACTTGTCCCACTTGTCAGGCACAACGGCTCTGCAATGGTTCATGCATTCCCCTCAGCCATATGTCCTAGAAGCTGCCACTAGCACTGCCTCAGAGGAGGCCCCAGACAGGGCACCAACAGACAAGGTGACCCCTGTACATCTACAATAGCCAGACTGGAACTGAGGAGGCTGTGGCTTCACCAGAGACTACCCAGAGCAGCCAGGAAACATGATCGGAAGGACAAAGGCCTCAAGGACCCCTGGTATATACCTGGACCGGTGAGGGACAGGAAGGAGACAATGGATGAATTCTTGCCCTTGTTTCTCCCAGTGAACTTTTCTAAGTTAGAGGAATCTCATACCAGTCTCTCTGGACATGTCTTGTGGGTCCAAGCATTCAGCTGTGTTTGCTGGCAAAGCTGTGGTCAGATTGATAACACACCACTTTTTATTTCCCCTCCTTGCTTCTCTAGCTCAAACCTACTTTCTTCTCACTCTTAGTTCCCTGGGAGGGTACCCCTCAATAAAAGAGTGGTATGTGTAAAAAAGGAGGGGAACTTTGTACATGAATGTTTATAGCAGCACTATTCACAATAGCCATAAAGTAGAAATGTCCATCACCTATTGAATGAATAAATAAAATGTTGCACATCCATGCATTGGAATATCATTCAGCCACAAAAAGGAATGATGGGGATGGGGATAAGGGGGACTTGAGAAAGAATACTAACAGGTGTGAGATTTTGGGGTGATGGAAATGTTCAGGGATTTGACAGTGGTGATGATTGCACGGCGTTGTGAATGTACTCAAAACGACTTATTTTACACATTAAAAGGGTGAATGTTCTGTGAATCATATTTAAAATTTTAAAATTTTGCCAACAAACAAAAACATAGAACAACCTTAGGGAAGATTCTTAATCTCAGCTATGGCCCTCTTCCCAGTCTCCGAGTTTGTTTTTTTCCCCACCCAAATATGCAGATGATACATCTGGTTCCAAGAATGCATTTTTAATAGAATGCAAATATATGTGGTTCGTTTGGGTTTTTAAATATATATTCCTGTAAATATATAAATATATATTTTAATATATATTCCTGTAAAATGTACTTGCTACACAATCCCAAGTGTTCTGTTATTAATTATATTTTGTAAAATGGGGAGCAAAAGTAAATGCTAGTAGTGGGAGAAAAAAATAAATGAACCTTAAAAAAAAAACCTACTGTTTTTTTAAAAACAAAAAGGAAGGGGATGAAATAATTTGCCAAGAAATGATAAATGAATGATAATGAACAGCTGTTGTGATGATTAAATTAAATGATGCGTGGAAAGAATTTCCATATAATAAACGCTCCTAAGTGTTAGTGGCCATTATTTATTTGGGTGGGTGGGTGAGGGGGTTATTTCAAGATTAAAGAAATGGAGACCCCAGAAAGCCAGGTGACCCACCCAATGTCACATTTAGTGGGAGTGTTCTAATTATCTTTCTGACCCTTGAGCCAATGATTTCTTCTGGATTTTGTTGCTCTCTGGGAGATGGGGAAAGGGGATCAGATTCAGATCAATGGAGGGCAGGAAAGTGGAAATTCCAGAAAGGGGTAATGGTGGCTGCAAAAATATAGTACAAAATAATACAAAAAGCCTGAAATCTCACAGAACTTCAATCCTGTCAGTGGGAAGTGAAAATCAATTGACCAATATCTAGAAACTTTTCACCTTTGCATGGAGATATATTGTTTTTAATCAGAAAACATCACATATTCCTGCCTCATCGTTTTCAACTACAACTTCAAAACCAATTAAATGCCTATAAAGGTACTAAACTTTCCATTTAAATTTATTTCAGTACAACACTAAATCTCAATTCCCAGTATGTCCTGCCAACATCCACACATACCTCAGGATGACTGCTTTAATGCAACGGCGTGATGAAAATCAAAAGCACTAACAGTTAAAGAACATTCCTGTCTGGCAACCTGACTTTTCTTCAAAATGAAATTCATATCCATTAAAGGCCCTCTGAGAGAGCATCAATACATCAACCCATCCATAAATTAACCCTTAATCACACCAGCATACGATGTGCAAAAAAGAAAACTCTGTACTGTTAGCATTTTCAAAATCTCAGATCCTAGAATCTCGGGTGGAACTGTTCAGAGGCCACTTGATGCCTCTATCCCTCCCCTCCATCAGAAAGAGAACTGTTTTCTCAACTTCCTCCATTCTGCCTGTCCAATGTGGTGGATCAGTTCTTGGGCTTTTTTCATATAGATGGAGAGTATGGGTACAAAGAAACTCAGGACTGAAGTGAATCACTTTTGATTAATTAACCTTAGAAAAGGGACCAAAAGCTGGTTGTAGTGGGACATCCTGTCCCGGATGGTGGGGACATCTGCGGTACCCGCCAAAGATGCCACATTTCTACCTGGCCAGTCCTAACGTTCCTGGGACGGATACCTACTCGGTCATGCCCATGACAGGAGGCGTTCCAGGACTGTCCCATGTGAGGCTTACCCTCTGTGCTGGTCTGAATCTGTGGTGGACCCCAGAAAAGCCATCCCCTTTGATCCTCATTCAATATTGCTGGGTGGGAGCATTTTGATTTGTTTCTATGAAGATGTGACCCACCCAATTGTGGGTGGTAACTTTTGATTAGATGATTTCCATGGAGGTGTGTCTCCACCCACTGAAGGTGGAGTTGCTTACTGGAATCCTTTAAAAGAGGAAACATTTTGGAGAGAGTCCCTTTTAGAAGAGCCACGTGAAAGCCAGCAGACGCCACCATGTTCGCCATGTGCCCTTCCAGCTGAGAGAGAAACGTTGAACATCGTCGGCCTTTTTGAACCAAGGTATCTTTCCCCAGATGCCTTAAATTGGACATTTCTATAGACTTGTTTTAATTGGGACATTTTCTCAGCCTTAGAACTGTAAAGTAGCAACTCATTAAATTCCCCTTGTTAAAAGCCATTCTGTTACTGGTATATCGCATTCTGGCAGCTAGCAAACTAGGACACTCTCCCATCCCCTAAAGTGGTGGATCACTGGAATGAGAAGAGAGCCATGTTTGGGGTATATGACAACATGGGGATCTGGGAAACTTTGAAAAGCACCCCAAAGAACTGATCAAAGGTCCCAGATGGCTTCAAGGCTGGAAGGGCAATGAATTGCAGTGCTATATCAGAAAGAAGATGATGGTTGGGAATCGGATGTTCACTGATGACCTTCAAGACCTTAACAAATGCATTAGCTATCTCTACGAACACTTCAACAGGTAGAAGAGAAGGTTGGGGGTTGTGGAAGTAGTACATCTGTTACCCTGAAAGGGGGAACAGAACTTTTCCTTATGAGGAAAGGACTTTGTATGTTCTCTATAATAAAATGGGGCTTCTTTGGAGTGGGGGAGGGGGGAGATGAATTGGAGGGCCAGAGAGAAGAAAGTGAAACAGAGATGGGGAAGAAGGAAGCCAGGAGACATGCTTGGGTGCTAGTGGGTGGGGAGAATTCTGGCTGGGAGTCAGGCACAGGAAAGGTTGCTAAAGACTTCTGGAAGGTACAAGGGAGTGCCTGATAATGGAAGTCAGAAGAACAAAGAGCTGTGAGTTAGGAATTCCATCCTCTGATATTCTGCTCCATTAAAGATGTGAACTGTTTTTAATCTCTACTGAGATTAATTGAACTACTGAACTATTTATTTGGCTATTATGTTAGGTTCTGCTATTTATTTGGGATAATTATTTCAGATACAAATACCTAAGCAAGAACTTAGAAAATCATAGGAAATCATAGGATTGCAAAGATCTCTCAGTTGACATTTATTGCACTTCTGTCTCTGACAACAGCCAAGCCAGGTGCCTTCAACTTGAAATTTGTGTCTCAGGAAGATGCTATTTCCCCAAACAGCTTAACAACTCTTGAGCATTTTTTTTCTTTTTTGGTGGGGTGGAGCAGTAATAATCCAGTGATTCTCAAACTTTAGCATGTATCAGAGTCACCTGGAAGATGTGTTAAAAACAAGATTGCTGGGCGGGCAATGGTGGCTCAGTGGCAGTTTTCACCTGCCATAGGATACCGGGTTCAATTCCTGGTGCCTGCCCATGTAAAAAAAAAAAAAAAAAAAAAAAAAAAAAAAAAAACCAGATTGCTGGCAGAGAAATCCAGGAGCTGAAGTAACTGCTAGAGCTAAAACTGACCCAACTGGATAACAATAGCCCAAAGAATGAAAGGACCCTTATCTTACACCCCATACAAAAATTAACTCAAAGTGGATCAAACACCTAAATATAAGAACTAGCACCATAAAGCTTCTAGAACAAAATGTAGGGAAAATCTTCAAAACCTAGTAATAGGAGGTAGCTTCCTAAACTTGACACCCAAAGCACAAGCAACAATAGAAAAAAGATAAATGGGAACTCCTCTAAATCAAATGCTTCTACACCTCAAAAGACTTTGTCAAAAAGGCAAAGAGGCAGCCAACTCAATGGGAGAAAATATTTGGAAATCACACATCGGACAAAGATTTGCTATCCTGTATACATAAAGAAATCATACAACTCAACAACAAAAGAACAAACAACCCAATTATAAAATGGGCTAAAGATATGAATAGGCATTTGTCTGAAGAGCAAATAGAGATGGCTCAAAAGCACATGAAGAGACACTCATTTTCATTAGCTATAAGGGAAATGCAGATCAAGACTACAATGAGATACCACCTCACACCTATAAGAATGGCTGCTATTAAACAAACAGGAAACTATAAATGTTAGCGAGGATGCGAAGAAATAAGGACACCTATGCTCTGCTGGTGGGAATGTGTAATGGTACAGCCACTATGGAAGACAGTTTGGCGGTTCCTTAGGAAACTAAATTTCGAGTTGCCCTATATGATTCAGCAATAGCACTACTTGGTACATACCCAGAAGAGCTGAAAGCAGTGACACAAACAGACATTTGCACACTGATGTTCAAAGCAGCATTATTCACAATCACCAAAAGATGTAAACAAACCAAATGCCCATCAACAGACAAGTGGATTAACAAAATGTGGCATATAAATACAATGGAATATTATGCAGCAGTAGGACGAAATGATGTCCTGAAGCACATGACAAGATGGATGAGCCTTGAGGACATAATGCTGAGTGAAATAAACCAGACACAAAAGGATAGATACTGTGTGACTCCACTTTTACGACCAATGTAAAAGTCAAATTAGAGGCTTATAATACAGAATATAGGGGATTTAGAGATACACAGAAGCTAGAGACAGGTGAACAGATAGCTAATGAGGTTGAATTCAAACATAAGGGGATAGATAGAAGTGAAGGCGGTTCTCTAGTGGGTCTATAAGTAATATTTTATTTTTCTTTGTATGCTGCATGGTGGGGGTCACATTTCATTCTTTCTCCATATGAGTATCCCCTTATTGCAGCACCATTTGTTGAATTTTTATTTTGTTTTTGTTTGTCTTTTCGTTTGTTTGCTTGTTTGTTTGTTTTTGGGAAGTGCATGGGCCAGGAATGGAACCTGGGTCTCCCACATGGCAGGTGGGAATTCTACCACTGAACTACCCTCGCACCCCTTTAAGTAATATTACCATATTGAGCATGAACAAGATTGAAAGGGATTGTATAGACGTATGTATGTATGTATGATGATTGTAAAGCCTTTATCTTGTGCCCTTGAGATTATAAAAAAAACCTTGTGACTGACCCTCACTTGCATCCCTTTAATCCAGCTTTTCAACTTCAGAGTTTTATAATCACTAAAGACAGCCCCTAATGTTTACTAATGAAGGGCCTTGAGTCAGTCCAGAACTAACCCACCCTAATTCTAAGGCTGTCTTGATAAACGAGGCTGGATCCAACCAAAATAGGCCTGTTTGACATGTGCAGTAGTTAAACTTAACCTATAAGTGACCTATAATGTATTATAATACTAAAAATTACGCCCATCATCATATTAAGGGTGTCATTTTCTTACATATATTCTGTGACTAAGAATGTCATCAATATGTACATGTTCAATAATTAGATTACCTCTAATTACATCATCCAGGGCCATTGTGCTCATTATCCTAAAACTTGCCCATCTTTTGATAATTTAAAACTATCAGTTACTGCAGTTTGGGGAGACAGATTTTTAGGCTAATAGGCCATCCTGATCTCCTGCTTGTGCCTAGCAATAAATGCTCTCTCTCTTTGAAACCCTAGTGTCTCAGGAATTGGTCATTTGAGTACATTGGGCAGAGAACCCACCACTTCTGAGCAATACCAAGAATACACTTTAAAGCATGTATACAGGTGCCAAAATGCCCTGGAAAAGAAAGGACTGGAGAAATAGAGTACTTTAACAACTACTTTAGGAATATAAAAAAAATCTCTGGTTCTATGTTTTCTAAAAATATGCTCATTGAATTCATAGAGGTTTCTCCTAAAACAGCTAACTGAACTACATTATCTAGAGAAATGCACACTTGATAAAAGCATTACTAAATGACTCGAATGATTCCTAAATTATTTACTTAAATCACAATTTGTACAGCTAAGAGAATGACTGGCTTAAAATAAACAAAACAAAAAAATGTAGAACTGGGTGAAGTCCAAACAATCCAGAAAAGCAGAGCACATTAACATGAAGGTCAAACAATAATGGGAATAAATGTCTCTCTATCCTGAAATCTGCCATATAATAATCACCAGGCTGCCACAAAATTATCTGTATAGGGTTAATGGAAGAAGAGACAAACAGCAAAGTCCTATAAGAATTTCTCCAAGTCTCACCTTCTATAAAATAGAGGTAAGAGTAAGTACCTATCTTACTGTGAGGATTAAATGAGAGATCATCTACAATGCGTAACTGTATTCAGTACATAGTAGGAGCTCAACAAACTTAGCTATTTGATGCTAGCTTAATCTATTACACATGTTCCTATTTGTTCTTCTCCTTTTTCTACTACTGAAGTCTTCCTGTTTCACATGCCTGAAAACAAGCAATGCTGTCCTAAAGAGAATAAGATATAGTTATTACAATACTTTCAGGGTAAAACCAGAACGAACATTTTTTCTCCATAAATATTATATCAGGCACAGGTGTATGTTCTCTTGATTTCTCATCTTCTACAAGCGGTATCAGTCACCCACCATTCCTAGTTTGTTTGCTTGTTTCTGTCTACACCTGCAGACACATGCCCCTACTGGTAAATCAGTAAAAGTGGGATCCTTTCCTTTAGTAGGTGTTTTAGTTTGCTAGCTGCTGGAATGCAATATACCAGAAAAGGAATGGCTTTTAAAAGGGGGAATTAAATGAAAGTTGCTAGTTTACAGTTCTAAGGCTGAGAAAATGTCCCAATTAAAGCAAGTCTATAGAAATGTCCAATCTAAGGCATTCAGGGAAACATACTTTGGTTCAAGAAGGCCGATGATGTTCCATGTTTCTCTCTCTGCGGGAAGGGCACATAGCAAATATGGTGGCGTGTGCTAGCTTTCTCTCCTGTCTTCCTGTTTCATGAAGCTCCCGCATGGGCGTTCTCCTTCATCATTTCCAAAAGTCTCTGGCTGGTGGACTCTGGTTCTCTCGGCCTTGAGGCTCTAAGAAGGGACTCTCTCCAAAATGTTTCCTCTTTTAAAGGATTAATGGGTCGAGTCACAACTCCATGAAAGCTATCTGATCAAAAGTTACCACTCACAATTGGGTGGGTCACATCTCCATGGGAACAATCAAAATGCTCCCACCCAGCAATACTGAATGACAATTAAAGGACACAGCTTTTCTGAGGTCCACCACAGATTCAAACCATCACACCACCTTTACTACATACTTCCCAGGGGTGGAGGTTGGGGCTTGTGAAAATGCTAGGCACGCAGTGGAATTCAAGGTCAGATCACTTCCCCTGATGACAGATGAGAACACAGACAAGACCAGCTGGGACAGATGCCCTCCGAGTAACAGGCATGGAATCATAAGCACCACAGTTCAGTCTTCCCAAGAACCCCACTAAATTCCCCCAGGAACCCCTCCGGCCCAACTTCCCAAGAGGTCACGGTCTCTACTCTAAGTCTTGCTCTGTGGGGCTAACTTACTTAGGAGGTGAGATGAACCACGTCAAAAATAGCAAAAGAAGACAAAGGCTAGAAAAACCCAACTGAAGAAGCATCTGCTGAGCACCATGAAACAAAAAATTAACTCCTTCTCTGGCTCCTTCACCAAGTGTAGAGGCAGGATTTACCTGGCTTCATGTTTCAGTAATAAATAGAATACAAATATGCATGGTTTCAAAAAAACCCCAACATGCAGAGTTGAGAGGCTATCCTGGAGGCAACTCTTATGCAAGCTTCAGCTTGATATTGCTAATTGCCATGGTTTGCCAACCCCCAAGCAACACTATTCCTGTTAACCCTAAAGAACAGCTAGGGCTATCTGCGATTCTACAAACGTTTCATGACCTAAGATTACTTTCCAGAAACCTACAACCTTCAGATGGATCTTAGGTCAGGTAAGTCCTGAAACCTAAAAGGGTCAGGTAAGTCCTGAAACCTAAAAGGGCCAGCATCTCCAGAACATCAACTAATTCCATCCCCCTATCCCATATTGTTGACACCCATTTCTAACATGAAGAAGTTAGAAAGGGCAGAGCCCAAATGCCCCTAAAGATTGGGAGAAGGCTTGAAGGAGGAGTTATAACAGAGAAGATAGAATTTAACAAATGAGTATGACTGTGGAATCATTAATATTGATATTTCTTTTAGTCTCCAGTGTCTTAGAACAACAAGAAGGAAAAACCTGAAATTGTGGAAATGTAGCCCATACCGAACTTTGAAATCTATTCTACAACTATTTGTTACAATGTACATTGAAATTTATTGTTTTTGTAGATATGCTATATTTCACAGTAAAAAAATGTTTAAATGTTTTTTTTTTAAAAAAAAAAAAAAAACATGCACAGCTTTCTGTTTCCAACAGCCTTTGCTAGTTAAATGGAGCATGCACAGCAGGCACAGAATGGGACTCCCCAGAGGAACTGCATGACAGCTCTGAGATGCTCTCCGTGCCTCCTTTCCCATCTGTGCCTCCTTCTCTATCTGCACCTCCTTCCCTGCACAGCAGCTATGCCATCATCTTCCCTCCTCCTCCATGGCTCCCTGCTTTGTGCTCTTCTCTTCATCACGGAGTTATTTCTGTGTGCCTGGTTCTTCAGCAACAAGAAATCGGCCACTACCCACGCCACTGGGGGTGATCACAATAAAAACAGGGGAGGAGGGGCTGGCTCCACAAAAGGAGCAAGTATGGTGAGCAGAGTTGAGTATGGAGGCTTCTGCTGTGGGAAGAAGACTTCACCTTGGGTTCCTTTAGGGATGGAGTGTGTGTGGGGGGCTGACACACAGGGCTTTGGCACAGATAGGGCAGCACTGGGCAAAGAGAGAAGTCTCATCTGATGCAACTGTGCAGACACAATGGCCCTTGAAATGCCCTTCCCTCCCCAGAAAGTACAGAGAAGACAGCTGGGTCCAGTGCCTCTGGGAGCTGGAGCTCCAAAGTCAGGCTGCCCAGGTTCTAATCCCAGTGGCCCCAGCCTTCTCATCTGGAAATGGTGATGATGGCTGAGAGCATGAATTGGTCACTTGGGGTCACTCTGTCCTCATAGTTACAGGGTTGGCAGGAACCTTCAGACCCCACCAAGAGCAGCCCCCTTTTAACAGACTGGCCACTCCCTTTTGCCATCTCAGTGGGCACGAGACCTGAACTTCAACCACAGGTGAGCAGCTCAAACCATTCCAAGTGAGCCACTCTTCTCCTCCCTTCTCCAGGCCCCTCCATTCCCAGTCTCTGCCTATGGCAGCTCCAGTCTCAACATGGAAGATGACCCCAGTTACTCCAGCTGGTCCAGGACCACTAAAACCACATCCAAATCATCAGCACAGGGCTGGGGCCTGCTTCATCCACCAGCGAGCCTAAACTCCAAGAGGACTCCTTAAACTCCAAGAGGACTCCTTAGGTCTCAAACAAAATACAAAGGGGAAATAAAGGGACCAGAAAATCAAATCACTTTCTATACTGCAAATAATTTTGAGACATCATGAAAATGATTTAAAAGCTGCCACCCTGTTCCTTTCCTCCTTGAAAAGCCTGTTCATCAGGGTCTCCCCTTGCCTGTGTTTTTTGCATCCTTGGCCCAGCCACAACATAATTCTTAAACAAGGAAGATCTTCAAGGGCACCTTGAGGCCATGAGGCAGAAACAGTTTCCTGGCACAAACAGATTATTTTTAAACCACAAGACCAGAGCAAAACGTGTGTCCTCACTCAACAACATTCGGAGCAGTCTAGCTTGCCTTCTGGACGACCTTGCAGACTATCTCCAGCTTGCTGATCCAATTTACGCTCTACCCACTCTGACCCTCCATCCCATCCCTGCTAAAATCTTCACAGGAAAAACAAAAGGCATGTATCTTTAAGTTCTACTTATTGCTACCACTGGTCAAAAGATCATTTTGAAAATAATACAATTACAGATTATTACATTGATAAAAGAAAAGGCAAAAAGTGGATCTTGATATTTGATTCTGGGAAAGATATTTGAAAAGTAAAACAGCAAGGAAACAAAAGATGAAGTCCCAAGGTTCATGGACACAAGCAGGCTTCTATTTCAAGTGTTCTGCAGAAAAGGTCCCTGCCTTTAGAAATCAACAAATACAAAAGGCTTTGTGTACTACACTTATGTCTGAATCCAGGCCCCTCAATTCTTGTGACTGTCACTGTTTCTTTGTTTTTCATTGCAGGAAGATAAAAACTGCTAATGTATGAATTTTCAAATCCTGCATGTTACCTTTCACCAGCAAAAACCTTCATCAAAGAACAATAATATGTTGTTGCCATTTAAGCCTGCTAGCCCACCAAGGCCATTATATCTCAGATTCATCAGATTCATTTAAATTAGCCAAAATGGCACACATAAAGGTCACTACATACATTTCTATTACAGCTGACCAAAAGCTAATGCTTTTATATGACCTTTGCTTTTAAAACTGGCACACAACACAATTCTTATATTCTAATACAGTGGCTCTCAACTGGGGGCAATTTTGTCTCCCAGGGGACATGTGGCGATATCAGGAGATTTCTTTGGTTGTCACAACTTGGGGGGTGGGGGTGGGGCTACCTGCATCTAGTGGGTAGAGGCCAGGGATGCTGCTAAACAGCCCTCAATGTATAGGATAGCCCTGACAAGACAGAATTATCTGGCCCCAAATATCAACAGTACCAAGGTTGAGAAAATCTACTCCAATAAGCTATACCAGGTGTAACAGAAAAACCTCCTACAGTACCCACTACACACCTTGGTTCATGTTACTTCAATCCACAGCATATCAGAAAGGCTATAAAATGATAAGACACAGAATAAACATGGCTCCCATTTGGGCAACTTTGTTATAAACTAGCAATATCTGTCCTATTTTTAGAATACTTCAAAAACAGAGAATTGATAGATTTCTCATAAGTGCTCCACAACATCAATAGGCATCATTTGTTCCCCTATCTAGGGCTGTGGCAAAGTGCACGAATACCAGTAGTGAGGTTTTTATAACAATCTAACGACACAAATGCCCAAATTCCCCCAATTCCTAGATGCAGTGCAGGAAACCACAGTGGGACTCGGCAACTGAGGCAAAAAAAAAAGTGGATTGCCTCAGATCTGGAGTGAGAAGGCCCATCATCCTTTCAACATGCCACCTTGAAGAGGTAAAGCATGCTCCATCTGTGTTCCCAACGGCCTGCATAGGCCCTACCTGGAAAAAATTCCCTCCAAGGACACTGGCACAAATCACACCCTTTAATCATAATCCCTGCTGATGAAAACAATTCATATTGTGTCTTACAACTAATATCCTGTCTCCTTTCCGTGGGCATTGGGAAAGGGGTGGGGAGTAGGGGAGAGAGAGAGATGGAAGTGGATTTGATCCCATAAAAACCAATAAACATTTGAAAAGTGGGTTTATTTTATTTGAGCAGCACTAAAAGAAAGTTTTATGTATTTGATCAGTTATTTAAAAAAAAAAAAGGTATTTCTCTTTGGGCACTTTTTCACCATAAGGAACCTGTAAAATGTAGGTTGCCTCACAAATGCAGCTACTGTGTTTCTTTTTATAGTAACGGGAATGAAGTTTGTGTTTCCAAGGTAACCGGAGATTTCACTCACCGATACACACTGAGCACTTTCATCAGGCATGGTATCAATCTTTTGAGGTTTAACAATTAGATTTCTCTGCTAAGCACGAGGCACAAGGCTTCTAAGCACACCATATATAGCCTAGATGGTCACCAAACTTAAGAAAGGTAGGTATCGAGTAAACACTTTCTTCAGTTTTCCTTCAGGTGATCATTCAAGTTGATAACCAGCCCACTTTGGTGGATTACTTCTTAGTCCTTTACTCTATGCAGATACGTGTCTATGAGGACCATGCAAAAGGCACCTGAAACACAGGGGACTTTGAGGCGTGGCCAGTCCTTCCCACTGTCCTTTCCTCACCCTGCCCCCTCACACCACAAGGCCCACTCTGCACCCAATCTTGTTCTCCTGCCTCCTCCTGATCCTCGCCCCACAAAGGTGGGTCCAGGCCGAGCCCACAAACCAGGTCATGCCCCCCCCCCCATTTCAAGTATGTTTAGGAGCCAGCCCCACAGCTCACACAACCGTATAGACTTTGACTCAAAAGGAAAATACATTTCACATACACAAACGAAGTCTCCAACTATGCAATACTCAACTCTGGGCTTCTAACTCATCCAAGAAAACAATTTTGGGGACCTGCCTCAGACAATAAAGCTTCACAAATTTAGCCCTCTCAATTTTCAGAAATTATAATATTCCACATTCATGTGGACAGCTGCTGAGGAAAATATTTAAAATCATTTATCCTCTCTGCAAACTGTCATGGTCTAACTCACAACCAAAAGGAAGTTCAGGTTCAAAAACATGGAGGAAAATCCACTGGAAGGTTTAAGGAAGTAAAAATTCTTTAAAGTTTTCTGAAATTTTATTATAGTAACATATATATATGAACATAAAATTAGCCATTTTAATCATTTTAAATGTATAATCAGTGTCATTAATTATATTCACAATGTTGTGCTACCCTCTCCCCCACCTATTATCGAAAATTTTTCATTACCTCAAACAAACTCTGAACCTACCAAGCAATAGCTCCCCATGCTCCCAACCCTCAGCCCCTGGTACCTCTAGTCCACTTTCTGTCTCTACAAATTTGCCTATTCTGGAACTGTCGTATGTGTTAGTTTGCGAACTGCCAAAATGCAATATACCACAACTGGAATAGCTTTCCTAAAGGGGAATTTAATGAGTTACGAGTTCTAAACCTATGGTAATGTTCAAACTAAGGCATCCAGGGAAAGATACCTTAATTCAAGAAAGGCTGATGCATCTGTCAGCTGGGAAGGCACGCTGGGTCCCTTGCTCCTGGGCTCCTGATGTTTCAGCCTCTATTCCTGTGGGAGTTCCTCACTTTGCTTCTCCAGGGCTGGCTTTCATCTCTTGGCTTCCCTTGGCTCTCCTCAGGTTCTGGCTTGCTTAACATCTCATGGCAATGTCTGCTGGGCTCTAAGAATCTCCAAACATCTGTGTCTCTGTTCTCCACGTGTCCGCATCTGTGTCAGCTCTGCTCTGAAGTTTCTGTTGGCTCTCTCTGTTGGCTCTGAGGTTTCTGTCATTTTTCTAGGCTCTTCATTTGTGGTGTTTTTCCAAAATGCTTCTCCTTTTAAAGACTCTTATCAAGACCCACCTGGAATGTGTGGGGTCACATCCCCATCTAACCAAAAGTTAATACCACAATTGGGTGTGTCAAATCTACATGGAGATAATATAATCAAAAGATTCCAACCTACATTACTGAATCAAGATTACAAGAAACAGCTGCTCCCACAAGATTGGAGGGATTAAAACATGGCTTTTCTGGGGTACATACTATTTTCACACTGACACATCATATAAGTGGACACATACAATATGTATCCTTTTGTGTCTGCATAATGTTCTCAAGGTTCAACCATGTTGTAGCACGTATCAGTATTTCATTCCTTTTTATGGCTGAATGATACTCCATTTTATGGAGAGATCACATTTGTTTATCCAGTCATCTGTTGTGGGACACTTGGGATGTTTCCACCTTTTGGCTACTGTGAATAGTACTATTATGAAGACCAGTACACAAGTACCTTAGACAGTCCAAGATTCTTCTAATTTACAGATTCAGCAACTAATCTCTGCACATTAAATCTCTTGTAATTATATGAAGCGTTGCTATGTGACAGAAGTATATTAAGCAGTTTTGGTTAAGGTACTTTTGTGCTTAGAAGTCATGTTACATGGCTCTTGGTATAGCAAAGAACAACATTTAGCTGTGTCTGAGCACTTCTGCAGGGCTGGTCCGACTCAAGTCTGGGAATCCTTGCAAATTGTGGTTAGTTACTAGAATTTTAAACAAACAGTATAGGACTAACTGCAAAGGGGGTACAAGGGAACATTCTGGGATGACAGAAGTGTTCTAAAATCTGACCATGAGGGGAGCTTCATGACTCTATAAACTCAAATTGTTCACTTAAAATGGGTGGATTTTATGGTATGTAAATTACACCTCAAAAAAGCTGTAATAGGATGAAAGGGAGGGAAAGGAAGGAAAAGAAGTGGAGTAGGACAAGAAAGAAAAGAAAAAAGAAAGCACAAACACTATTAGTAAGGGAAAACATGTCTTGTAAAAACATTTTTCAGCTATATGGAGATACGTACTGTAATGTGTATTCATGATCTAAAAAGCTGGAAAGCCACCGCTTGAGGGTAATGACATTTAGGGCAGTGTTTTTTAAAGGCTAACTGGATAGGAATCCCCAGTCAGTCTTGGCCTGGGTAGAGACTCTGCCTTTCTAAGGAGCTTGTGGGTGATGCTGACATTGCTGGTCTGTGGACCCCACACTGAGTAGCAAGGAGCTAGGGTACAAATTGAAGGTGAGCTGCAGATTATATCCTGACTTAAAACTGTTATTGCTGGAAAAGTCCTTAGGAAATACTAATCCAGTGTTTCCCAAACTGATATGATCATGAGAACCAACTAGGGGTACTGATTAAAATTCAGGGTGATATTGGCAAAATGACAGACACATAGATTAGTGGAACAGAATGGAGAGTCCAGAAATAGACTACACATATTTGACCAATTGAATAGTCAACAATGGGGTCAAGGTCATTTAATGGGAAGAGAAGTCTTTTCAACAAAAGGTGCTGGAACAATTGAATGTTCAATGCAAGAAAAATGAGCCTTAACCCATACTTTTCACCAGATACAAAAATTAACTCAAAATGGTCCAAAGTGTAAAACCTAAATCTACAAAACTTCTACAAGAAAACAGGAGAAAATCCTTATGACCTTGGCATAGAAATCTAAGGATTTCTTAGAACACAAAAAGCTCAAACTATTTTTTTAAAAAAGTAATAAATCGGGCTTTGCTGAAATTGAAATCTTCTGCTCTCCAAAAGACACCATTAAGAAAATGCAAAGGCAGACTGTCAGGGAGAAAACATTCACAATAGAGATATCTGACAAAGAAACTGTATCCAGAATATATTTAAAAAATTATAATGGAAAACAGAAAGCACTTCAAACCTAACACACACACACAAAAAAACTATTCACCAACGCTACTTGTGAATAAAGATGTAAAAATCCCAAATAAAAGCAAATAAAAATTGTGTAGTTCAATAATAAAGCAAACAAGTCAAAGAAATGGGCAAAAGATTTGAACAGATACTTCACATTCCAATAAGCACACAAAAGGATGTTCACCATCTTCAGTCAGGGAAATGTAAAGTAAAACCACAATGAGATAACGTTCTACACCCACTAGAATGGCTAAAATAAAATAATACCATGGAAAACGGACCACATCAAGTGCTGGTGGGGATGTGAGAAACTAGAACTCTCATATATTGCTGGTGAGAATGTGATCTGGTACAACCATTTGGGAAACAGCCAGGCAGTTTTTTTTTGTTTTTTTTTTTTAAGGAAACCCAATTAAAAAAATAAAATAAAAAGGAAACCCAAGCAATCCAACTCCTAGGATTGTACCCAAGAGAAATGAAAATGTGTGTCTACACAGATATCTGCACATGAATGTTCACAGCATCTTTGTCCATAATCACCCAAAACTGGAAACAACCCAATTGTTCATCGGCAAAAGAATGAATAAAACAGCAACGCAGCACAAACACAGTGGGACACTACTGAGAAATAAAAGGTAATGAGTTACTTACACTCATACAACATGTATGAATCTTAAAAACATACTGAGTGGACCTAATGTAAACTATGGACTATAACTAATAGAACAATTATACTATTTTTTCATCAACTGTAACAAATGTACCACACTAATGCAAAGTGTTAGTATTTTTTACGTTTTTCTGTAAACCTACAACTTCTCTAATTTAAAAAAATTAAAAGAAAAAAAAAAGGAGTTGAGTCTGGTGGAACCAGGAAGACCTGGAAGAGAACATTGGCTTTGTCACTGTGCTCAGCCAAGTCTATGGGATTTGACCCAAGTCATTTACCCTCCCTCTCATCTGTAAAATGATAACAATAATAATACCTATTTTGTGGGGCAATTGTGAGCATTATATGTGATACATTTGTAAAGGATTTAACTCATTACCTGAAAAATAACAAACACTTCAATGAATGAAAAAAACATATTGAGCGGCAGAAGCCTGACAGAAAAGAGTACAATTTATACGATTCCATTTATAAGAAATTTTAAAAGTGGCAGAACTAATCTATAGTGACAGGAAGCAGATCAATGGTTGCTTGGGGCTGGGAATCAGGGTGGGGGCAGGAGTGGAGGTGATGGAAATGGTCTGTATATCGACTGTGGTGGTAGTTACTGGGGCGTATACATCTGTCAAAGCACACTTATCTGTACATTTAAAATGAGTGCTAATTATACTTCAATAAGGCTAATTAAAAACACACAGTTTGGGTGGGCCACGGTGGCTCAGCAGGTAAGAACACTTGCCTGCTGTGCCCGAGGACCCGGGTTCGATTCCTGGTGCCTGCCCATGTAAAAAAAAAAAAACATACAGTTTCTCAAATTCCTTCTCAGACCTAGTGAACCACCATCTCCCAGGAGGAGGCAGAGAAAATGAAACTTAAACAAGCCCAGGTGGGTCTTCTTATCAGCCAAGTGAGGGAAATACTCCTTGGGTCCACTTCACAGGACATAAAATGGAGGCTTGGGGAGTTAAAGGGGTTTGAGGCAGGTCACTGAAAAATAGTCAAAAAGTCCCCACACACATGAAGAATGACCTGACAGACTGTATAGGGAATAAAGCAAGATAGGGCAGGGGGGTGGAAGAAATGTCTGTGACATGCCTGCTTAGTCCACAGCAGCATTTAGTGGGTTGTAATAAAAAGCTGTAAATAAATTATTTCCATTTAAAACATCTAAGAGCCCAGTTCACATTAATAAATCATTTAAACATCTTTCTGTCTCCATCTCAGCCCACTTCTCAAATGTATCCCCGTGTCTGAAAGCTCAAACAGAGCCTTTTCCCAGACTCTGTACCCTCCTGCCACAGGAGCCAGGAGTTCTTCCCACCTCTGGGCCTTTGGACAAGCTGTGACCCCTGTCTGGAACATCTCCCCCACCCCCTACCCCATACAACACACTTTGAGATTGAAGGATGAGTGGCTACTTCCTCCAAGAAGCTTTCCCTACTCTGTCCCAGGAGGGGTCATTTTGGTCCCTCCCACCCTATCATTGCAGTTGTGACACTGTATTATAATGATAATTACCAGTTCATGGATCCAGCTCCACCATGACCTTTTTTTTAAAAAAACTTTTTTATTGTATAACATATATACAAAACAAAGAAAGAAAAAAGCAATAGTTTTCAAAGCTCTCTTCAATAAGTAGTTACAGGACAGATCTCAGAGCCTGTCACAGGCCATGACACCATCATCTCTGATTATTCCTTCTAGTTGCTCCAGAACACCAGAGGACAGAAGGAATAAATATTTTTTTTATCATCACAATTGATCCTTTTTTCTTTTTGTGAAAAACAACACACATACAAAAAAGCAATAAATTTTAAAGCACATCATAACCATCAGCTGTAGAACAGAACCCAGAGTTTGGTATGGGTTACAATTCCTCAAATTCAGGTTTTCACTTCTAGCTGCTCCAAGACATTGGAGACCAAAAGAAACATCAATATAACGACCCAACAATCACATTTGTTTGCTAAGCCTTACCCTCTCTGTACACTCCACCACTACCCCCAATCTCCCTTCCACTCTTCAGGGATGCCTGGGCTATGTCCATTCTAACCTTTTCATGTTAGAAGGGGCCGTCAACAATATAAGGTAGGGAGATGGAACCACCCGAAGCCCTGGAGAGGCTGGTCCCTCTAGGTTTCAGGACTTATCTGATCCAGGGACCCATCCGGAAGCCGCAGACTTTGGAAAGTTATCCTAGTGCATGGAACCTTTGTAGAATCTTATATATTACCCTAGGTATTTCCTAGGATTGGCTGGAATGATTCTGGTTGGGATGTGGCATGTTATGATAGGTAGCAATGTCTAACTGAAGCTTGCATAAGAGTGACCTTCAGAGTAGCCTCTTGACTCTACTTGAACTCTCTCAGCCACTGACACCTTATTTGTTACACTTTTTCTCCCTTTTGGTCAGGATGGCACCGCTAATCCCACGATGCCAGGGCTGGACCCATCCCCAGGAGTCATCTCTCACGCTGCCACGGAGACCCTCACCCCTGAATATCATGTCCCACATAGTGGGGAGGGCAATGATTTCATTTGCAGAGTTGAGCTTAGAGAGAGTGAGGCCACATCTGAGTAACAAAAGAGGTCCTCCAGAAGTAACTCTTAGGCACACCTATAGGTAGGCTAAGCTTCTCTGCTACATACATAAGCTTCACAAGAGCAAGACTCAATACCAAGAGCTTGGCCTATTGATCTGAGCGTCCCCAGTGTCTGACACTGTATCAAGGGTTTCCCCGGAGGTAAAGTTTAATAGTTGCATATTTTTTTCTCCCATCCCTCAAGGGACTTTGCCAATACTTTTTGATCATCTGCTTAATATATTCTAAGATAAATCCAGGCACCACTTTAAGCTACACAGGATCAAAGGCCCTCATTCTTATTCTGGGCTCCCCGCACTTCAATTATTTAAATGAGCTATCCAGATAGGTTGAGTCAGACCATGTGCTACAGAAAACTTAGCTTCTGGACAAAATAAACCCCTCTTCCTTTGGTCCCAAAGAGTAGGTGAGGTTCCAAAACACAGACGATGTCTTTCTTACCCCTGTGTTCTGAATTACCTTAATCCCGACCCGATTGGCTTCCCTCCTATCTCTAAATATGAGGTTTTATATATATATAAAACAGCCTCTCAAAATCCAGAAATAATAACCACCACTTTGGACTAAATGTAACTGCCACAAGAGCCCACAATTTAGGTCCCTGTTCTCCTATAAGCATTCTCTAAAGGAAACCATACAACAATTGCTCTTTTGTCTCTGGCCCATCCCGCCTCACCCAATGTCCCACAGATTCACTCACAATGTTGCACACTTCACAATTTCGTTCCTTTTGTAGCAGCACAATATTCGATCATATGTATACACCATCATTTGCCAATCTGCCTCTCAGTCAGAGCATCCTTCAGCCACTTGCATTCATCAGGCATAATGTATAATGCCCAAAGTCCATGGTCTATCAACACTCTCAATTTTAGATAATTTCACTGTTCCCAAGAGAAAGACAACCAATAAACACATCCTCACCACACAGGAAATCTAAACCTCCCTTCAACTCTTGTCCCTGCCCCCCACTATTTACCCCTGGTGTTGCTGTGGTACTGTTGATGTAATCCTGTTAAACACAGTGCATAGCATGCAACAGCAGTTGTTCCCCCGTACCCTGAACACTCTTTGTACAAGAATCATACCTTTGAAGTAGTTCATGCAAGAACTTATTTATATTTGTAGTGTTAATCAGTGGGACACATAGATCTATGCAACCCCTTTCAATTATGTTCACCTTCAATATGGTGATATTACTTATAGACCCACTAGCAAACTACCTTCACTTCTATCTATTCCCTTATATTTGAGTTCAATCTCAGCTAATCGTTTACCCATCTGTAGCTTCTATGTATCTCTAGTCCCCTATATTCTGTATTATACACCTCCGATTTTACCTTTACCATGGTCATAAAAGTGGAGTCATACAGTATATATATCCTTTTGTATTTGGCTTATTTCACTCAGTATTATGTCCTCAAGGCTCATCCATCTTGTCACGTGCTTCAGGATGTCAGTTTGTCTTACTGCTGCATAATATTCTATTGTATGTCTACACTACATTTTGTTAGTCCACTTATCTGAGGATGGGCATTTGGATTGTTTTTTCATCTTTTGGTGATTGTGAATAATGCTGCTATGAACATCAGTGTGCAAATGTCCACCATGACTTTTTTTTATCTTGTTTACCACCAATACCCAGTGCAGAGCCCGGCCCAAAGCAAGCTCTCAGTACATGTTGTTAGAACAACCTCATACATCATTCCATTTGCAAATCTGTGAGACCTTTAACCCTAATGTCTTCCCCCATCAGCCTCTACATATTGGATAAAAAAAATTATTTTCTTTAGGGGAAATAATTAAATGCCTAACCTGGTCACCTACCTGTCACACTCAGTTCCAAAGGCAAAATACTTCTAAGGCTCCCCAGGAAGTATGTGGGTATGGGCTGGACTCAGACAGGTGCCTGAAGACCCAGGCATTGACCCCCCAGGGCCCAGGGAAGTTTAATGGGTGGTCCCCTGGGAAGAGCATCATCAAACTACAGAGTCAATAGATCTGTGTCACAGCTACTGGCAACCTGGCTGCCAGCGTAGACAAACCTGGTTCTCACCATGACAATGAGAACTGACTAGTAAATGGCAAGTCTTTCCTTATCAAACCTGACTGGATCAAGTTCAAGAATGCTCTTAGATGGAAGCAAGTTTGGGTGGTTCTCAAATTTGACCTTGTATCAGAATCACTTTGAGGGCTTCTAAAAACACAGATTCCTGGACCCCACACCCAAAGATCCTGATTCAGCAGGGCTGGAATGAGGCCCATGAATCTGCATTTCTGACAAACTCTCAGGTGATGATGATTTTACCAGTCCATGGACCACACTTTGAGTAGCCCAGGCTTAAACCACTTAAACCACAAAGACATTTATGATCTCATTTAGCAAAAGGTCTTATGGAGTCTTAGGCTTGATTCAGTAGTTGGAGAATGAAGGACCTAAGATCCTTTTGCTCTTCCACTCGGCCATCCTCAGTGTATCGCTTCCTCATGCTCACATTTTGGCTGCCACAGCTCCAAGCATCATATCCTTAAAGGAGAGCTCCCCAAGCAAAAGAAGGAGGAGCTCAAACGGCAAAATGGGGAGGAAGGGGCTCTCTCACGCTCATTTCTCTCCAATCGCAGAAACATATTCAGTGTTCTTCCTCTTAGGTCTGCTTAGTCAGTACTGGGTCACATGGCTACAAGGAAGGCCAGGAGAGTGAACACATGACAGAGAGGAATGGACCTACCAAGTGTACTAAGAATGACTTGAAGTGACTCACAGCCTGACCCCATTGCCACATACCCCAATACCTGAGCTCTGCAAGAAGAAGAACGGCTATAGGGCAAGCTGTTAGCAGCCTGCTCCAGCACCCACTGCCGTTGGCTGTCCCTCTGTTTGGATGCCCAACTGCCAGCCAGTAAGGAGCATGTCCCCAAAGCCTGTACGCTTATGCTGTTAGAAACAAATCCAGCTCCACCCACTAGCTACATAACATAAACTTAAAATAAATGTAACATAACATAAACAGTTCCCTTGACCTCCTTTCCTCCTCTGCAAAATGAGGTTAGTTATGTCTTTGCCACATAGGTCTGTCTACTTCTTCTACCAGCCCCAGCTCTTTGAAAGCAAGGATTATGTTGGACCCATCATCTATCCATCACAGGCTCGGCACATATTAGGCATTCAGTAAACATTTGTTAGATGGATGAAGAGCTTCTGTTAGCCACCTGTGTTTAGAATCTGTCTAGGTCATTTCAAAAAACCTTCTGAGGATTTCCACACTAAAAGAGATGTTGCTGAAACAGAAACTAGAAAGGAACAAGGATGAATAGAGATCTTCAGTAGAAAATAAGAGCAGCTGTAAAAACAGAGCAAAGGGTGTTACAGAGAGTTGCGGTTCAGCCAGGCTCATGTATAGGCAGGACGTTCAAAAGAAATTACCATGAGGAACTGACAGGTGTAGGTCAGCACACATCTAACCACTACGACCTCACCTGCAAAGCATGCTGTGGGGATGGAAGCCACTGGTAGTGGGGCCCTGGAGCATGGAATCGGAAGGCTATCAAGGCTACTGCCAGACTGGATAGGAAGGTGTCAGATCCATATCCCACACAATTTGACCGCCCTGGACTAAATACTTGAGGGATGTTTGTTTGGGCCCAAGGAAATATGCTACAGAGCAGGCTTACCAGCCTTTTCCAGGCCTATAATGACAACTCAACAGCTCTGACCCACTACAGGCAACCTGCTGGCTACCTCAGAGGCATTTTTCCTAATCCTTCGTACTCCCTCCAAGAAGCAGGTGTTATTAATCCCCTATTACTAACTGGAAATAGAGGGCCTCAAAGATTTTTTTCCCAAGGCCACATCTAGTAAGAGGCTAAGGCTGTATCTGAAGAGGACTCTGGGAGGCGCTATAATGCCCACACCCTGCCACTGTCCTCCTGGGAGCCTGAGGGCTGAGCCCACACCTGACTCCAGCCAGCCATTTGATTATCTAGACCCAAGTTAAAAAGGGTCCTCTGAGGCTCAAACAGAGACAGGACTTCTACTATCACAATGTTCACCATTTTGTTTTAAAAAATCAAACAAAAATCAAAACTTCCTCCCTAAACAGGAGCTTGTTCTATTTCTCTCAACCCAAGCACACACCTGAACACACGGAGAGGCATGACAGATCTTGTTCTAGAAACATGCTGTGCTACCCTCTCATGTGGCTCAGAAAATTCCACAGAAAGGACTTGCTGGTACTTGTTCCCGCCCAGCAATAGGGAGAGGAAATCCAGAGGAAGATATATATGTAGCATGCACAGGAATGAACACTCCTCATGCCTTTTTTTTTAACACTAAAAACAGTCTGTAGGTTGATTAAGGGAGAACTTGACCATCCCCTCTGTAAAGGTTGTTTAAAACTAACCAGTGGCCAAGAGGAAATGATAAAATGTCTTAATTTGCTCGCAAGAAATTACAATATCTACGATTCCTAACAAGAACCTACTCTCAGCCAAATCATATTCTGAGTTGACCGACTATCATCAACAGTGTTTCACCAATATTATTCAATAAAATACACGGTTTGAAAAAAAGAGAAGACGAAAACATGGATGCTCCCCAGACCCTGCTTCGCCAGCATTAAACCCTGGGAGCTCAAGGCACGATTGTAACATAAAGGGAGCTCAGCTTCACCTCAAGAGGCTTGCTTTGGCTTATGCCTCCCAGGGCCTAACCTGGCACCCTATATACAGCAGACACACAACAAAACCCGGCCGCTTAAAAGGAACTAACATGCATTGGGTGAAGTACGTGAAATTCCACAACAGCCTCCTAAATAAGTCTTTTACTCTCCCTCCATTGCTGAGGAGCCCGAGGCTCAAGGGCACATAGATACTAAAAGCAGCAGAACTAGGATTCAAACCAATGTCACTTGGCTACAAAAGCAAGCAAAAAGCTATCCTGAATGAACCAACTGTTTCTGCACCAGGCCACTGATATTTTCTCACTGCCAATAACAGGGGTTGGCATACAGAGATATTTGCAGGGTTGGAAACTGTTCCACCATGAGAGGCTACTGAATATTCTGTTCTGTCTGAAGAGAAGCAAATGACCGAACTGACGCATCTAGCAACCGTACTGTACACCTCTAAGGCTAGCATTTTGTCTCTGTGCCAGTACGGTCTCCCACGGGCCGTACTTTGAAATGCCCGTCCCCGATTCACAGGCCGCGTCACCGACCGACCGAGCAATCCCAAGGCCGCTTCCGGCCGGCGCTCTCGCCAGCCTCGCGGGACTCAGCTCGCGGGCGCAGCCGCCAGGAAAAAGAGAGGCGGGCCCTCGTGACGTAACGGAAGCCGCTGACGTAAAGGACGGGGCAGGGCCCGCCGGCGGCTCTCTGTCTATCCCCGCCCTTCTACGGGAATAATTCCTGCAGCTGCGTCGCTCTTTAAGGTGGGTTTACAGCTCACCTGCCAATCACCCACGAAGAGTTTAAAAAAAAAAAAAAAAGAGACAAAAGGCAGAAGGGCACAGGGAACGAAAGCCGGGTGGGTGGTTTATACTCTAAGTTGGGAGGAAAAAAGTCACTGTTAAAACAAGGGTACAAGAAGGCTGGCCAAAAACCCAGAGTAGATTCGTGACTGCCTATGGCTGGGGCCTGAGGGGAAATAGGGAGTGCCCGCTAATGGGTGTGGGGATTCCATGTGGGGTGACAAAAATGTTCTAAAATTGACTGTGGTGGTGGTTACACAATTCTGTGCATATTACTAAAAACTAGCGAATTGTACACTTTAAATACGAGAACTGTATGTACGTGAATTTTCTCTCAATAAAGCTGTTATTTTAAAAAAAGGAAGAAGAACAAGCTAAGTATCAGGAAACCACAATAAAGCCATCCCCACAACATCAAATATTAAAACCACCACAACATATTGGGAAGAAGCAAAAAACAAAGCACCCTGATACATACGAATATACTTAAATATATATATTTGTGAATATACATAGCAAAAGGGGATGAATTTTACTACTTGCTCCAAAGCAGAGCAATCTGAAATCAAATATTTAAGGTTATATAACATTTATTGTAAATGACCGGTTTTATTTTATGTTTGGAAACACAAGTAGCTGCAGGATTTGGGATCAGAACAGTGAAGGAAACTCAACCAGTTCCCAGCCAGGGAAGGCACCTCTCTGATTGTCAGACTGTCAGCGTCTGACAAAGGCGGAGGTTTAATGACAAAGCAAACGTGGGAAGGGTAACGAGGAAGGAAAAAGCGACATACAGGCCTATCTGCTCCTACAGACCCAGGCTCCCAGAACTAGTGAGTTCTGACCCATTTGTAAGGTTATTCAACATCTGTTCCATAAAATAAGTAGCTATAATTTCACCAGTAGCTGAAAATATGTCAGGTAGCAGGGGAGCGTTTTTGAATTTCAGGTCTGAAAGCCTCACAGTGGGCAGAGTATTCTTGCTAATACTTGTGTGGCATTTCAAGGATTTTGGTACAAAGATCCTTCCCCTTCTTTACAGGTCTCATAGTAATTCCAAAAGCTCCCTCCTTTACACCCAAGCCACCTTCAATATTAAAATTCACATGCTCCTTCTCTCTGCTTCCTAGGAGGCTATAAGTCAGTGGCTATTAGGGATGGTTGCACAGTAGTGAAACCCACAGAACTGTACACTTTACAAGGGTGAAATTTATGTTATGTGAATTGTATCTCAATAATAATTTTTTTCTCAAAAATAACTTTTCAATGCTAAAAAAAAGCCAGTGGCCTTCCACCCTGACCAAAAGGGGGGAAAGAAGTGTAATTAATAAAGTACCAGTGGCAGAGAGAGTTCAAATAGAGTTGAGAGGCTACTCTGGAGGTTGCTGTTAACGCAAGCTTCAGTTAGACATTGCTACCTATCATAACCTGCCAAACCCCAACCAAAACCATTCCTGAAAATCCTAGAGAATACCTAGGGCCTTATATAAGATTCTACAAAGGTTCTATGCATTAAGATAACTTTCAGAAACCTACACCCTCCAGATGGGTCCTTGGACCACATAAGTCCTGAAACCTAGAGGGGCCAGCCTCTCCAGAACATCAATTAGTTCCATCCCACTACTCCATATTATCAACAGCCCCTTCCAACATGAAAAATTTAGAATGGGCATAGCCCAAATGCCCCTAAAGAGTGGGAGAAACATCAAAGGTGATGGTGGAGTTATACAGAGAAGGTAGGGTTTAACAAACGAATATGACTGGTGAATCATTAAATTGATATTTCTATTAGTCTCCAGTATCTTAGAGCAGTTGGAAGTAAAAACCTAAAATTGTGGAATTGTAACCCATTGTCAAACTCTGAAATATATTCTACAACTAATTGTGGTGGTGTGCTTTGAAATTTATTGCTTTTTGTATATATGTTATTTTTCACAAAAAAAGAAAGAAAAAAAAAGCCGATGTTGTGATAAAAAATATTTAAGCCTTCTAGCCTACCAATATTCTGGAGCAGCCAGAAGGAAAACTCGGAGAGGACCGTATGGTAGCCCATGACAAACTCTGGGATCCATCCTGTAACTCCTTTTGAAGAGTGTTTCGAAAACTATTGCTTTTTTATTTCTTTCTTTGTATATATGTTATACTGTACAATAAAAAAGTTAAAAAAAAAAGAGGCCTTGCCTCTAAGCATCTCCATATGATATCCACTTCAGAGCAATAAGGCTACACAATAAAGTCTTCAGAAAACCAATACCTTTTTCCATTAACTTAAGGAGGTGAAAAAAAAATTAAAAAGTAATTGAATTAGTCAAGTTTCAGCTGATTAGGCAGTTAGATTTAAGCCTTAGCTGTTCAACTCAGTCAATTTGGAAGAAGGATCAAAACCATCATAGCCAGGGATGGACATCTGAGAAGTAGTCTACAACTGCAGACAACTCTTGAGACCAGCGATGGACTTTCAGTGGGGCACGCAGGTCCCTTCCAGAGCTGTGCTGCCCAATGTGGCACCCGCTAGCCACGTGTGACTATGAAACACTTCACTGTGGCTACTGCGACTGAGGCACTAAATTTTTGCTTTTAGTTCATTTTAACTAATACAGATTTAAACAGCCACACGTGGCTTAGTGGCTACTGTACTGGAAGTGCAAAATCTAAAACCCTCAACTGAAAAACTTACAGCATGCCACACAACTCTTCTCATATCAAAAGCTGCATGCCGCCTCCTCAGCTCAGGAAAATCAGATGATCTTTTTTTTGTTGTTAATATTTTTATTGACAAATCTTCACACATAAACATTCCATACATGATGTACAATCAGTGGCTCACAATATCATCACATAGTTGTGAATTCATCACATGATCATTTTTTAGAACATTTGCATCACTCCAGAAAAAGAAATAAAAAGAAAAAAGAAAAAAAACTCATATCATACCGCTTACCCCTCCCTCTCATTGACCAATAATATTTCCATCTACCCAATTTATTTTACCCCTTATCCCCCTTATTTATGAATGATCTTCTCTTGAGCTTTGGGCCAATTTGTGGAGTAAAGCATCTAGCAGTGTGTGTTAAAGAGAAGGAGGCAGGGAAATAAGGCTTTCCCCTCTATTACTCTGTGTACTCTCAGCAAAAAAAAAAAAAAAAAATTATATAAATGCATAATGTACACATTTATATATAACATATACATTTATACTTATGTATAAATATAGTTATATTATTAAAGATAAACTATATTTATGTAAATTTTTATATAACAGAATATATTTAATTTATGTAAATGTACATAATATCTATACCTTTATGTATAATATGCATTTATATATAAATGCTAACCACACAAAATGGGAAGAGAAAGGTGGCCCAGGACAATGAGAAACAGTACCTAGGAGAAAAGACTCAGACGCATTTATAGGAGGAAGAAAAGGAATGGCAGTGGCTCTACAGGCTCCTGAGTGGGATACCACTGCAGCTTTTAAGAATGTCAATATATAAATGAAGCTCGGAGGGGGAGAAAAAGAAGCACCAATTCCTGTGCAGAAACTGGAGCACATGGGAAGATGTCAGCACCCTATTGAGTACTGGTGGCACTGTCCTGCTGATCACAAGGAACCCAAGTGTAAGTAACTGTCCCTTTCAAAGAATTCACCTGCGGTGGGGACTCAGACACACACACAACTGTCCCTGGCCCTCCAGTCAGAATGAGATGTTTGCTCGTCTGTGGCCTTTAATATTTCCATGTACTGTACTTTTCAGTGCCTGTCTTAGATTATAGTAAGTTAGAGATAGCCTGTCTCCCCAAGTCACTAGCTCCTGTATATAAATGTAAATTTATTGATATAAATGTATACTATATGCAAAAATGCATTTTACGCTACCAGACCTCCAGCCTGGTATCTTGTACCCCAAATGTGGATGATGACAGCCACCCCAATATGTCATGTGGTACAACCTGTGGGCAAGCCACCCTGCTAGGCACTTTCTATGCATCACATCCAAAAACCTCTACATCAACCTATTGAGGGCATTTCTGTTATTATCCCCATCTTAAGAGGTAAAGAAACTGAGGTGAAAAGACCAAGAAACTGACCCATAGTCCCAAAGTTAGTGGACAAGCCTGGATCTGATCAGCTTAAGGTCTTAAGTGGTAAATTCTTGTTGAACTGAAATAGCTTAACTGAAGAAAGGAGTGAAAGTGCTACACTCCGGGAAATGTGTGCAAAACATTAGAGAAGGGAAACATTGATTTCACCAGAGTGAAAGCCAGACCAAAAGTCATACTAGGAAGGCTTAAGGTACCAGAGAGGTGCAGCCCATAGAAAGTCCTAAGGTCGCTTGGCCACTGCACCTCAGGAGATTAGGAGGTTTTGTGGAAAGGAGGCCGAGTGACCGCTCTACATGATCACGAGGGTATGGCAAGAGGGGAGGCCTCTTTTTCTAAGCCAACTCGGCAGGTGAACTCACTGCCCTCCCTCCTACATGTGACATGACTCCGAGGGGTGTAAATCTCCCTGGCAACATGGGACAGAACTCCCGGGAAAAGCCCAGACCAGTATCAAGAGATTGAGAAACCCGTCTTGACCAAAAGGAGGAAGAGAGAAATGAGACAAAATAAAGTTTCAGTGGCTGAGAGATTTCATACTGAGTCGAGAGGTTATCCTGGAGGTTATTCTTATGCATTATATAGATATCCCTTTTTAGTTTATGTATTGGAGTGGCTGGAGAGAGGTACTTGAAACGAGCTGTGTTCCAGTAGCCTAGATTCTTGAAGACCATTGTTTAACGATGTAACATTTACAATGTGACTGTGATTGTGAAAACCTTGTGTCTGATGCTCCTTATATCTAGGGTATGGACAGAGGAGTAAAAAAAAATAAATAAATAATAGGGGGACAAAGGGTAAAATAGATTGGGTAGATGGAAATACTAGTGGTCAATGAGAGGGAGGGGTAAGGGGTATAGTATGTATGAGTTTTTTTTTTTTTCTTTTTTTTTTTCTTTCTGTTTCTAGAGTGATACAAATGTTCTAAAAAATGATCATGGTGATGAATGCACAACTATGTGATGATGTTGTGAGCCACTGATTGTACATCATGTATGAACTGCATGTGTGTGAAAATCTGTCAATTAAAATTAAAAAAAGAGGTGAGGCAATGAGGAGATGGAGACTTGTGTGAACATAAAGAACTTCTGGCCCAGGAAGTGAGGGGCGCCTCTCCAGCCAGAGAACAGTGAGTGAAGATCCGATACCTGTCTCGGAAAAAGTTAACACCTACCTGCTTAGAGAGGGCAGATCACCCCACATTCTCTCTCAAGACCCCCTCTAGTCTCCAGACCTGAAGCTTGCAGAGAGGAACCCCCAAGGGGCAGTCCCTCAACCTCCTTGGTTCACCATGCTGGAGGATGAAAGAGGGAGCCAGGCTCTAAATTTGAGAAAGGCAGTCTCAACCTGAACGCAGCTACCTCCTCCACAAAGCAAATACACCAGCCTTGCCTCACAGGAACCCTCAGAGACCACCCAGGACGCCTTCCCCATGTGACCAGAGCCCTATTAAGCCCGGCACAGTTGATCTGGTGTCGACTGGCCCCGGCTCTCAAGGCACACTTGTGCCTTCATTCTGGTATGGTTTGCTTATTATCAGATCAGCCTATGCATGAGACTTGCAATTATTCAAGCCATGAAAGCCCTGACACCGGCAGAGTGTTTCTAAAGAGGGATCAATGCTCAGGGACAGGCCTGAGATAATAGTTTTACCGACCAGCCAGGTCCTGACCAAAAGATAAGAGGTTTGCAGTGAGAGTCGTCGGCCACATCGCAAGGTTTCATTCACACTGAGACTGCACCCCGAAGGGTCAAAGTAATGCCAAGCCTCAGGAATGGTGCCAACACCCCAGCGGCCTGCCAAGATAAGACTGAGGCCCCGAGACCTTAGAGTCCTTGTAACACAGGTGTGTGCCCAGCAAAATCAACTCGGGGAATGAAACAGAACTCTAGAAAGAGGTTACTCCTGTCAGGAGATTTCCAAAGGAAGCCACGATCCTGTCTGCCCTTTGTCTACTACTAATCCCACCTTCTGGTTCTGTCTCCCTCTCACCAATCCATCGCACCCACCACGCAGTGTCCAGGGACACTGGAAATTCACTGCTCCTCTGGCTTCACCTCCCTCACAAATTCCCACCTTGAGTTCTCAAGGGGGTTTTAAGTACACACACTGCATTCCCTCAGATAAAGCAGGACTACTCACCTTCCAGGCTTTTCCTCTGCAATTGAGAAAACGCAGTATTTTCTACATGAGCAGAGTCCAGAGAAAAGAAGACCTTGAATCCATGCAAAAGGTCCAAGATCAGGTTCCCCAGAGGACTGCCGGAACTGCATTTTCCTCCCTCATTTACATACACAGTGAAGTCATTTCCAACCAACGCCCTCAGGAGCGGTGGCCTAAACCTCCTTTATAGCGCATTACTCACTTAAAGATTAACCATCCTGCGGAAGACGTGCAGAAGCTAGGAGCCAGGTACCTCACGCTGGTCCTACTTTGATTTTGGAGAAACCCTACCATGGATCCAGGGGGCTCAAGTCAGAGATGGGACTTAATCACAGGCTTTCATTTCCATCCGCAGCTCTGCTTCCCTTCTCTGTTGAAAATGACCTGCATACGTTTATTGTTATCCAAGTAGCATTCATCACGGCGCCTACTACGTGCCCAGCTTCACGAGGGAGTGTACAATTTGGCTAAGACAGGGCATGTGAACAAATGCTTAGAGTATAATACTGATGAGTTGTAATAAAGGTCTCACATGGGCAAAGGAGCTCACAAGGCCTGGGGTGGGGGTGACCATAGTGTGCTCCACTGCCCCCACCAGAATGGCTAAAATTAAAATAACTGATAATTTTAATCAGTCTTATTTTTGTGCCGACAAAGACGTGGAGGAATTGGAACTCATATGCTGTTGGAAGGAATGCAAGAGGATACAGCCAGGCAGGAGGAGAATAATGCTCCTATAGAGATGGCCACGTCCTAATCCCTGGAATCTGGGACTAGGGTACCTTACAGGGCAAAAAGGACTTCTCAGATGGGACCGTGTTGTGGCTCCTGAGAGGGGATTAACCTGCATTATGCAGGCAGGCCCAAGATAAGCACACAAGGGTCCTTAGAAGAGGGAGGCAAAAGAGTTAGAGTCAGAAAGAGCTGTGACAAGAGAACCAGAGGTTAGAGAGTGAGCAAGCAAGAGAGAGTGTGAGTGAGCAAGTGCACATGTAAGCGCTGAAGATGCTATGCTGTTGGCCTTAAAGATGGAGGAAGGGGACTACGAGCCAAAGAATGCAGGTGGGCTTCTAAAAACTGAAAAAGGCAAGGTAACAGATTCTCCTCTAGAGCCTCCAGAAAGGACTACAGTCCTGTTGACACCTTGGCTTTAGGACTTCTGACCACCAGAACCATAAGATAACAAATTTGTGGTAATTTGTTACAGCAGCAGTAAGAAATTAATATAAACCACTTTAAAAAGGATTTGGCATCATGGTGATGAATACACAACTATATGATGATATTGTGAACCACTGGTTGTACACCATGTATGGAATGTATGTGTGTGAAGATTTATCAATAAATTTACAAAAAAAAAAAAAAGGATTTGGCAGCATCTACTAAAGCTGAACATATGTCTCCCATATGCCCAATAATTCCAGTCCTAGACATGTATCCACCGGAACTGCATGTGTGGGTATCAAGAAACGCATACAAGCAGGTTCACAGCAGTAGTATTCAAGAGTCAATATGTGAAAATAACCCAATCATCCATTTGCAAAAGAATTGATAACACAAATTGTGATATATTCACAAAATGTAATACTACTCAACAATGAAAAGAAATGAACTACTCATACACTCAGAACATGCTTAAATCTTACAGACCTAATGTTCAGTGGGAAAAAACAGGTATAAATCTCTTTTTTTGTGACTCTCTTTTACTAAAGTTCAAAGAGGTCACTCCAGTGGTTACCTTTGGGAGGCTTGGTATGGACTAGGAGGAGGCATGAGGGAGCCTTCTGGGTGCAAGGAATGTTTAGTTTCTTGATCTGAATGGTGGTTACAAAAAAATTCATTAAGCTATGCACTTAATGGTGGTTGGGAACTGTATGTACCTCAGAAAAATACATTCTTAATTTAATCCATTCCTGTGGGTGTGCTTGATGAGGTTATTTCAGTTAAGGTGTGACCCACCTCATTCAGGATGAGTCTTAATCCTATTACTGGAGTCCTTTAAAAACAGAATGGAGAGAGAGAGAGAGAGAGAGGGAGAGAATGAATTAGTTAGTTGAAAGCAATGAAATCCGGAAGAGAAGGGAGACCAGCAGATGCCACCATGTGCCCTGCCATATAGCAAAGGAGCCCAGAATTACATCAGCCAGTCTTCAGGAAGAAAGCATCACCTTGATGATGACTTGATTTGGACATTTTGTCAGCCTCAAACTATAAGCTAACAGATTCCCATTGTTTAAGCCAATCCATCTCATGGTATTTGCTTTAAGCAGCCTAGGAAGTGAAAATACCAATCAAGTTGTGTAACCAAAGACTCTGGCTTCAGTCTTTAGCCTTCCAACAGGCTAACTTGACAAGCTGAGGTAGGGCCAGAGAGAGGCTGGCTGACCACAGGTACCCCAGGCCCACTAGGAACCAGAAATCAGTCTTGGCTACCAGATTTTATTGACGTCCTGTAGGCCTGTTATGAACGATAGGAGCCAGTGGCCGAGGAGCTGCCAGTTCTGTTCTTGGTGACCTGCATGCTTCTGCAAGTGGCTGACTGACAACTGCCAAACACCAGAGCTCATACAGAAGAACCCAAAACAGATGGGTTTGAAGTGATTTGTTTGAGGTCTGAAACTTATTCCTCATTTCTGAACCTAATCTCACAAGGTTAGTCAACATCTAGTCATCTGTACTGTCCAATATGGGAGCTACTGCCACAAATACATTTAAGTTAATAAAATGTAGGTAAAATAAAATATTCAGTTCCTCAGTTTTGAAATATGCACTTAACAGCCACATGTGGGCTACTGGCTACTGTATGGGACAGTGCAGATCCAGAACATTCTGTCATCACAGAAAGTTCTACTGGACAGCCCTGTACATGCATGTGCTATCTCTTGCTTGAAATAGCCTGATTATATGACACACTTAGTCTTAAGTCGTCTTTACATGCCAAAGTGGAAAGAATCCTTCTTAATTTTTAAGAAGTAATGATGAAAGTATGTGCCATGATGGGCATTTACCACTCCTAGGTAGTAGGAAAGGCACTGAGGCCCCTTAGACCCCTTGGTAGAAACTGAGAGAAACTAGGAGACAGCTTCTAATCAGGGAATAGTGAGAATGGTCTATTTCTCTCACTTATTTGTTCTTCTATAAAAAGAATTACCCCCATCCCAGAAGATCAGACATATGTAGAAATTAATGGACCATTACTACAAAGCAATTACTTTTTAGAAGCAACCCATGACTGACGAAAACAAAATCAAGTGAAGTGGAAATTTGGGTGGGTGATTACAGGAGAAAAAAGGAGAGCAGGGAAATGTCTTGCAGTAAGAAAATGGCAATTACAATTAGTAATTTTTTTAAAGAGAGCTTTCGGTCAGAAGACCTGACTAAAGCTGCTTAAATAATATCGGTTATCCAGCTAATGGAAATGATCACTGTTAAATTTTGCTCATAACACATATCTCCGTTGGGAAAATAAAATTTTCCAAGTGCAAGGAAAGCTTCCACTGAAGGCTGTCATAATATTTCACCACCGATTGTCACCCTGACTGGTACTCAGTGAACCGAGCACACAAAATTAATAAGATAGAAAAGACCAAAAATTCCTAAGAGGTGATGCTAGCACCCTGCGCAATTATGTTTCTCTCTCTAAGCGGAGTGCCAAAAAGGCAGGTCTCCGTGTCCAATCACAGGACATACAGATATCCCATAGGGAGGAAAAATGGTTTTAAAAATGAAGCACAGCATCAACTACAGGAAAACTGTGTTTTGCCCAGTTTACAATTCAGATGGTTATTTCAAATTATCAGCGATCACATGAAGGGGTTGTTTTGAAACGGGCCATGGAGCACTGCTAATAAAGGGCTCCAGCGCCAGGGGGAGGGGGAGGAGCACTGCGAGGGCCTTTGTGCTCTGCATTTATTAACTTCAGGCACTCATTTGTGCCTGCCCTGGTCCCACGTTCCAGAAGGGATTACCACTGCTTAGATAAAACACAGCAGAAACAAATATGAAAAGAAGTAGGCAAGAGAGGGGGAAAAAAAAACAAAGGTAGGGATAGACAGTTGGAGCTGAGAGGGAAGTTAATCCAACATGTCTCCCATAGCAAGTGGGGTTCCATGCTGGCTGCCTCACCAAGCCAACCGTCAACTCATTGGGGCTCACTGTCCAAAGGTGAAAAGAGACCAACTGTTCAGGAGGGGGACAACTTGATCCAGGCAGGGACTTGTCCTGCAGGCCCTAAATTCAAGTGGGTTCTGGGAACTGACCCTGCCCAGTAATGCCCAGGATGGCCCTGCATACCCAGTGCCCACTCTCCCACCCGATCCCCTGAGGATGAATGACACAGGAGCAGCCTGTGACTTTGGGGAAACGGTCCCACAACGGGAGCCAAACGGGTACTTGTGGCTTGTAATGAGTGAGCAGCTTCCGTGAACATGGCTGCAGAAGGCAGGATGGGGCAGGGGTGGGGGGGTGGGGAGACTGCCACACCCGCCCTCACCCAGCATGACCCCACCCCCAGAGGGCGTCTTCTGGTGAACCTGTTAGATCCTGAGCTGGCTAAGATGGCTCTGCCCTTCTGTGGTTCCCTGTTTTTACGCCATGTCTTCCCTCAATAACAGTTGAGCAATTGCCAGGAAACCAAGCCCCTCCACGTTCCACAGTCTGTTAGGATCCTCAAGACAACAGCCTCTCCCTTCCCCACAGTCACAACCCCAGACACTCCACTCTCCAGACCCGGAAAGCAAAAAGCAGTTTCTTGCCTTAAGAGTCTGGGAGACCCAAGCCTGTTTTGCCTTCTTGAAGGGGACACCATTTCATCAAAATGTCTTTGCAGTTTCACTGAGACGTACTCAATACCTCAGCACATACACTGCACTTAATAACCATGCTTGATAGGAAGGTAAGTGTCCTCAAATGCTAGATCTAAGAAATGATGAATATGCAACTATGTGATAATATTAAGAATTACTGATTGTATATGTAGAATGGAATGATATCGTAATGTTTTTTGTTAATTTTTTTTAATTAATAAAAAAAGTTTAAAAAAAAATGCTAGAGTACACCAAGTGACCATGAAGCTCATCTGAGACCAAGAGAACTTTCTGCTGTGATGGAAATGTTCTAGGTCAGAGCTCTCCAATTTGGGAGCCTTAAGCCACAGGTGGCTACTGAGCATCTGACATGGGGCTAGTCCAAATTGAGAAGGGCTAGAAGTAGAAAATATACACTGGATTTCCAAGACTTGGTGTGAAGAAAAGAATGTAAAATATCTCATTAATAATTTTTTATATTTATTATATGTTGGAATATAATACTTTTGATATACTAGGTTAAATGAGTTTATTTCATTTCACCTGTTTCGTTTTCCTTTTTTTTACGCAACCACTAGAAAATTAAAAATTACATACATGGTATGCTGGTTTGAAAGGATTACGTACCCTAGAAAAGCCATGTTTTAATCCTGAGCCATCTTGTAGAGGCAGCTGTTCCTTTTAATCCCTATTCAGTACTGTATGTTGGAAGCCTAATTAGATTATCTCCATGGATATGTGACTCACCCAATTGAGGGTATTAACCTTTGATTAGAGGGACATTCCAGGTGGGTCTTGATTAGTTTACTGGAATCCTTTAAAAGAGGATTGGAAAAAGCTTCAGAGCCATGAGAACCACAAAAGCCCATGCCCAGAGACCTTTGGGGATGAAGAAGGAAAATGCCCCCGGGGGAGCTTCATGAAACAAGAAGCCTGGAGAGAAAGCTGGCAGACATCCCATGTTCACCATGTGCCCTTCCAGTTGAGAAAGAAACCCTGAATTTCATCGGCCTTTCTTGAGTGAAGGTAAAATTAAGGCACTCTTGTTGGTACCTTAATTTGGACATTTTTATAGACTTGCTTTAATTGGGACATTTTCATGGCCTTAGAACTGTAAACCTGCAACTTAATAAATTCCCCCTTTTTAAAAGTCATTCCTTTTCTGGTATATTACATTTCAGCAGCTAGAAAACTAGAACATGTGGCTTGCATTATATTTGTATTAGCCAGCATCAACCTATTATTTAGGGCTTTTCTTTAAATTGATTTTTTCCACCTTTCACTCATTCTAATAATATTCACAAAATTACAGTTTGATGTGTCAGGTTTTAGACGGTAGCCGACTGAGAAACCAGAGAAACTGAGTCTGAGTTTAAAAAGTTTATTGTCCCAGGGCGAGGTTCCTGGGTCCGGGTGCTCAGGGTGCGGGCCGGGGAAGTCGCGCCCCTCTAGGAGCGGCGGGGTTAGATATAGGCTAGCTAGTGGGGGTGCTGACGATGCCTACCGGGCCTCCTGTGGTAGGTTAGGAGTTTCGCGCACTTTAGGGCCGGGGGCAGAGCTACGGGCCTTGGCCAGGGGGCATAACTACGGGCCGTGTGCAGTGGGCATAACTATGGGCGATGTGCAGTGGGCATAGCTACAGGCTATGTGCAGTGGGGGGTCCTTTGTTTGTCAGGGCAGGTCCTGATTGGCTGAGTTTGAACAGCTGTATGCCCGGATGTTCACGGGTTTTAGTTCGGGTGGGGGCCTTCCAGCCAGAGGCTACCGGGCCAGGCCTTACATGATGTACTAGTTGTAAATATAACACAATTAAAGAATCTACAGAAGTATTAACATAACATTTTTTAAAAAATAAGCTTGCATGTATGCAAACTAAAATCCTCTTGCATCCCATCACCCTTTGGGAAATGCTGACCCAGAGCAGAGCTAGTTAAAGTATGGTCTATGCACCCAGGCCAGTCTCCTAATTGTTCTATTTCAGTCCACAGTAAGGGCATAAACTGAAAAGCAGTATTTAGAAACACAGCAATTTGAAAGAGTAATTTGATATCCACTGATATCTTTTAATCTAATATTAAATCTGATTCAGTATTTTAAAATGGAGATTTGTATTTTATATGTCTTTCCTATTTTATTTTTCTAGTAATTCTTTTTTATTGTAGTTTACCAAGTTATCACTACAACAGATTGGAAATTAGGGAGAAAAAACTAACAACAACAACAAAACACCTGGTCCTTCTCAAGTTACCTTAATCACCACTGGCTTAGCATATAAGAGTCTTCCACTACTCAAGAGTGATGACCCAGGTTGAACTGGCATCATGGGATTGAGAAAACCTTCTTGACCAAAAGGGGGAAAAGAGAAATGAGACAAAATAAAGTGTTAATGGCTGAGAGATTTCAAAGACAGTCAAGAGGTTAGCCTGGAGGTTATTCTTATGCATTGTATAGGTATCCCTTTTAGTTTATGGTACATTGGAGTGGCTGGAGGGAAGTACCTGAAACTGTTAAGCTGTGTTCCAGTAGCCTTGATTCTTGAAGATGACTGTATAACTATAAAACTTTTACAATGTGACCATGTGATTGTGAAAACCTTGTGGCTGAAGCCCCCTTTATCCAGAGAATGGACAGATGAGTAAAAAAATAAGGAAAATAAATAAATAAATAATGGGGGGGAATAAGGGGTAAAAAAAAAAATTGGGTAGATTGAAATACTAGTGGTTGATGAGAGAGAGGGTTAAGAGGTATGGGATGTATGGGTTTTTTCTTTTTCCTTTTTATTTCTTTTTCTGAAGTGATGCAAATGTTTTAAAAATGATCATGGTGATGAATACAGAACTATGTGATGATATTGTGAGCCACTGATTGTATATTTTAGATTGACTGTATGGTACACAAAGATATCTCAATACAAATATTTTTAAAATGGGCGGGCCACGGTGGCTCAGCAGGCAGAGTTCTTGCCTGCTATGCCAGAGACCCGGGTTCGATTCCCGGTGCCTGTCCATGCAAAAAAAAAAAAAAAAAAGAGGGAAAAACAAAAGTAAAGGAAATTAGGAAAATGATAGATGAACAGAGAATATCAATAGAATATCAATTGAGAGATGGAAATTTTGAAAAGAAACCAAGCAGAGCTGAAGAATACAGTAAGAAATTAAAGTTGCCTTACTCCTACAAAAAAACCAAATAAACCAAAAGAAACGTAAATAAAAAATAAAATATAAAAAAGAATTTAAAAATTAAAATAGTTTTAAAATGTTTTAATAGAAATTTTTCTTTAATTTTAAATTCCTCCAAATGTCACCAATGGCCAAATTCCTTTTATCTTTCTGTTCCTCCATTAAAAAAATAAAAAGAGTGATGACCTAGGAACACAGCAAGAGCCTCAGTCCTCAATCACACCCAACGGCAGGAAAACATTAAGGTACCTCTTCAAAGATTCTCAACGATACATGTTGGTATAAAGACGATAGGGGGCTAATTTCTAAGAAGCCAGGAAATTCTGTTAACTGGAGCTTCTCTCCCTCTAAGTATTTTCAGTCAATAAAATGTTTGCTATGATATTAAGAAATGAGATCCTCATCACTTTGGGGAGAAAAATAACTATCTAGTAAGGAAAAGGCACACAAAACCCTTGTATTTGTATAGACAGTACCGAGGTAGATATTAGATGGCACAGAAGATGTGGAAGGCATGGCCCACGTGTGAAAGGAGCCTGTTCTAGTCTGTCTATAGAGGCGCAGTGGCATGCAGGTTACAAATACACACCTGTGGAGGCAAACTCACCTGGGTGTGAGTCCCCACCTTGCATTTACTGCATGACCTTGGGCTAATTACTTACACTCTCTTCATTTCAATTTACACATCCGTTCTAGTAGACAATCTCTAAAAAGGACCACTAAGAGTTCATAGTCAGCCTAGTAGGCACGCCACTCCTGCCATCAGGAGATGGAGACTATTTCTCCTCCCCTTGAACGCAGGCTGGCCTTGTGACTTGCTTTGACCTCTAAAATGCAGCAGAAGTTGATATTCTGGACCTTGTAAGCCCAGGCCTTAAGAGGTCTTCTATCTTCTCACTCTTGACTCACAGCCATCATGCTGTTAGGAAGCCCAGTTGAGATACCCAGTGATTAGACAGCTGGACAATGAGAGACCATCTTGGACATTTCAGCCCAACTGAGCTCTAGAGGATGCCACATAGAGCAGATGAACCATTTCAACTGGGCCCAGCCAACCCAATGAATCATGAGAAATAAATTGTTGTTATGTAAGGCTTCTAAGGTTCAGGGTGGTTGGTTACACAGCAATGAGGCAACCGAACCATCTCTAACATGAGGATAAAAACAGTACAAAAAGCAGATGTGGGAAATAAAGTAAAATAATGCATGGCAAGTACTTATAATAGTGCGTGGCACAGTGAGTGCTCATCAATTAGCAGCTTTTACTACATGGGGAGCTAAAATTAACACACATGCAGTCTATAACTTCAGACTTCTGTGGGAGGTTACACTCAGATTCTGTCTGAGTCCTCGGCAAGCCCTAAGAGTCAGGAGTGCACAAGAGGCGGTAAGACAAGGCTTCCTGGAGGAAGCAAGTCTTGGATCTGAAGGATGCAGAGTCCAGAATTATGGTTTCCAAACCTCTAATGCATGAAAACCACCCATGGACTTCTAGGTGACTACATGCACATGCACCAAAGGCTGAAGACCACCATGGCAGAAGCCTAGAGGTCTCCAAAGTGGCAGAGCAGATTAATGATTGCGAATGGCTAGGGACGTGGGGGCGGGGGCTAGATAATGACTGCTAACTGGTATGGAGCTTTCTTTTTGGGGTGATGAAAATATTCTAAAATTGACTGGTGATGGTTGCAAAAGTCTGTGAATATACGACAAAACACTGAATTGCACACTTTAAATGGGTGAAAGGCATGGATGTGAATTCTATCTCGATAACCTGCTATTACATAAAATAGGGGGTGAGGGGAGTCAAGAGGCTGAGATGACAAAGGAGCCACAAGCATTGCAAAGGGCTCTCGGTGGGGGGGGGGGGGACAACCAAGAGTCAGCCATTTGGCAAGTCTGTTCAGATAGTGATTTAACCCAGCAACCAGCCAGGAGCTGTGTGCCATGTGGACAGATCTTGCCATTCCAGGAGATGGCAGGCATTTGGCATGGCTGGTGACAGCTGTTCCCTCAAATACTGTGTATGTCATATGGCTCACTCATACCTGTTTCCTTTTGCATGAATCACAACCTAAACTCTGCTAATCACAAGGTTTTTAAAAAGAGGAAGTCTTCCTAGGCAAGAGGAAACTGGATGGTTCCTGACTTTTCTGTCAGATCAGGGACCACATTCAGAAGGCCCTAAGAGGCAGGAGAGGGGAGATCCCAAGGCCAAGCTGGCACAAAAGGCACAGATGACCCAATGGTGCCCTCCTCACATTTGAAGGTGGCCACATTAGACACTAGTGGGCAGTGACCAATACCGCCACGGCACACCAAGGGTAGCCACCCTTGATCTCCTCCTCATTTCTGATGTCCTTCCTTTCAAAAGAAGCTGCAGGTGAGAGCCATGGAATGTTTTCAAATCTCAATTCTGCTGCCAAAGCCACTTCCACACCTGGACGCTCCCCCAAACCTGATAATATCAGTGCCCTCGGCATCGTCACACCACCTGACATCTGTCCACTTACTATGGCAAGCACACATTGAGGATTATGTCTTATTAAATCCTCCCAACAAGGCCTATCAGTGCATTTACCAACATCCCCCAGAACTCCCCACCTCTCTCCTGCTCAAACCAACCCTGTGCATTCTTCTGTTATATAACTCGATCAATGTCATTGCTACAGAAGATGAAATGTTCTTGTAAAAAAATAACCACTACAGAAGATGGGGCACCTGAATGAGAGGAAAGCATCCTTTCATCTTGGAGAGGAAGGAGGGGTAGAAACAGAAACAATACATGTTGACCAGGCATGTTCCCAGGGTCGGACATCAGTCAGGAAGACTTTCAGCAGTCTGCCCGGAAGGTCCTGTAAACCCACGTCCTACACTGTCACCACACAACAAAGCCAGAAGCCCCACAGCCGAATACAACTTTGTGCCTTTACCTCCTGACCCCAGTGATCCTTAACCCTGCCAAAGGGACTCCGGATGTTAACACATTCACACACACACACACACACACATGCACATGCACTCAACTTGTCCTCCCTAGATCCAAGCAGTTTTAAGGTTAAAGTATTCAAGAATGGTTTACAATCCAACTCTGAAAAAGGATGAACAACTTTGATGTCTTGGGGGCCTAACTCTCAGCCTTTAAGGATTGGCACCATCCAACTTCATCCCCAGGGGAAGTCTGGACGGAAGCTGCAGTTTGACCCACTACTTGCTCCTGATCGAAGGGAAGAGAACAGAAGATCACAGGTGGTAGGACAGCAAGGAACCCCACCCGAGACTGAGCTGAGGGACAGAAGGTGGAGGAGGCCCACACAGCATCTCTACCAGGGTTCCACAAGAGAAGGCAGCAGGTGGGCAACATTTCCAGTTCCTGAAGTGCCACATCCAATAAGAAAAGCCCAGAAACCTTTCTTTTGTCTTATCTTGGAGGACTTTCCCCCTCGCTAGGGAACAACAGGCAAAAGCGGCCAACGTAGTCCAACAAGGTTTACCTGCAGAATACACTGGAAGGCTCAGTAGGCCTCAGGAAACATGCTGTGTAGTTTCATCAGCTCAGATCCCTTCCACCCACATACTTATTTAATTCAACTCCTAAGTATTTACAGAACACTCAACCCAGTGTATTAGCACCCAGCATAATGTACTTGGCAGACATCAATTACAGACCTACTGTGTGCAAAAGCTCTGAGAGTGGGGAAGATGATGATCAGATACCTACTGCACCTGAGAAGAACAGCTGGAGTCTCCCAGTGTTTGTTACCAGGTGGTACTGAAGGAGACAACCATGACCTGGACCCAGGCCCTGCTCTCAAGCCTGTGACCTAACAGGGACAGCCTGTAGCCAACAGTGCCTGACACTGCTGGAGCAGTCAGGGCATGCATGTCAGGTACTGCTTTATGGGTATCAGTTCATTCATCCTCAAAATAGTGCCTCTATCTCCCAGAGTTGTCCTCAAGTACATTTTTAACATGAGAAAACCAAGGGACCCCCAAGATGGCACAACAGGAAGGGAGTGCTAGCCTTCATGCCTGGGCAGTGGGGAACTCAACCTGCTTGGCCCCAGAATCACTGCAGTGGCTACAGGCACACCAGAGACATCTGTAGAAACCAACGGGCAGAGGAAGAGTGCTTCACTGGAGGTGGTGCAGGCCCAGACAGGAGGAAGTTCATTAATCCGCACTGACAGGAGCCTAAAGGGAGTGAAATGCCAAAAGGAGAGGGAGCTCTGTAGGTCACAAAAGGAGAAAAGGGGGCATTTCAGGCTGAGGGGGACACAGGACCTGTGTGAGTACAGGACAGTGTGACAGCAGAGATTTGGTGATTGTACCTGAGGGCACAGGGTATGTAAGCAGGCACTGCTCCTCATTTGTTATACTATGCATATGACACAAGCACTGAAAAAAAAAATAGTACATTCAGTAATTTCCACCCTAGGGGTAATTAGAAAGAAAGAAGGTATTGCTGGTGGTTATGGAAATGGGCACAGAATTTCAGTATCAGAAGAACCTGCTGCTAGACAAACCACCAGAGTTAATCCCTTGATCCTTCCAGGAAAACCACTCCCAACCCATATCCTCCCAACCATGCTGAGATGCAACTGGACAAACCAACTGGGGAGCTTAAGCATCTCAAGTCCTCACAGCACTCAGCACCAGCTTAGGAACGTGGTTGAAGCTCAAGAACTGCCGGTTGATTCTCAATAGGAATGGATCCCAAATCATAAGGCCTTGGGCGACCAAGAATGATCAGCATCCAGAGTGAATTATAATAAAACCTCAAGAATCAAGACATTTCTGAGGCTGAGGTTATTTTTCTAAGTACTTGGCCTCAGTAACCCCCAAAAGAACAAAACCTGGTGCCACCTGTCATCGAGGTTGAACACTCCAATTTTTCCACACCAACCCCAATGTACACAAAAGTTTATTTAGTACTGTAAACCTTCGCAGGACATGCCTTTCCATATTTCCGATTTCAAATGATGGAAAATAGCTTCAAGTTCATCTTAATGTTAGTATAAAGCACATTAAATGGTTCCACAAAAGTTTCCAACAAGAACCACAGAATCCCCCCCCCCATTAATTCCTTCAAATAAACCACACAAGCCTCTTTCCTCCTCTCCTTAGTACAACAAAACATCTAAGGAAACCCATTACCCAAACTCCCAGTCAAATGAAAATGTAAACTTCAAGAATTTCCCCTTTCCAAGGATTCTACTCCAAATCCACAAGGGAGGACCTGCTCAGGTGAGTGGGTGGGTTCTGGGTTTCTTGGCTAGCAGATGCAGCTGAGTTTCTCAAGCACCGAGGATGAAAACAGAAGTACATATTTTAAATGTACTTATGTCACTACCCTGTAATGTTTGTTAAATTCTGCCTTTAGAAGAACGCATGCTGAAAAACACAAACTGGAAATGATTTAAGCCACCCCCTTCATCTATAAATGAGGCTCTAGGGGCCCAATCAGAAAAGAGTTTGCCCCAAAAACGAGAAGCATGTTTTAAGTGACTAGAAAACATTTCTCTTGATTTCTTTCCCTTCCTTGGCCCACCTGATATAAAATATTCATATCTTCACTACTCGATAATTCATCCAATTGTATATTTCAGATTTATGTGCTTTGTTGTTTGCACGTTTTTAAAGTGTCTTAAAAATGGCTCGCATTAACATATATGTGCCTCTGTGTGTGTGTATATACATAGGTGTCGCCAGGACACGTTTTTTACATCCCCACACTACCTGCAACCACTTTACAGAACGTCAGCATCAGAAGCAAGACCACCTTATGCGAAATTCTGCCTAAGGTCCTCAAAATTGCCCCGTGCCTCGTTCCCTTACTGGGCAGCGAGTCTGGGAACCAGCCCCGCGTGGCCTCCAGCAGCTGCAGCCTTGGCAACTAGGAGATTCCCTCGCCGCGCCACCACGTGAGGGCCCGCGGTCGGTCCAGACACCTGGACCGCCCTCTCCAAAGGCCTCAGTGAGCGCATCTAGGTGCCCAGGGCACCCGGTCCAGGGAACGCGCCCGCCGGCCCAGCGGCGCCCCGTCGCTCGCTGGCGCTCCCAGTACCCCCGCCAACAGTATCAAGCCTGTTCTGACCCCAGCGGAACGCCGCGAAGCGCCGAGGATGGGGCACCTTCGCCACCGGGATGCGGTGGCCGCTCGCGTGCGTATACCAGGACGCGCAGAGGACGGGAGCGCGGGTCAAGGCGACCCCAGGAGCCCGCTCCGTCGGCCCTGGTGTCCACCCCTCCACCACCACCGCAGGCTGCTCGGCAACGAGAGAGACCGACCCCCCGGGACCCCCTCCAGCACCAAGCGTGGGCCCGGACACCCCCACCCCAAACCCACTTGTCAGTCCTCCACCCCCGAGCCACCCCCCGGCGCACCTACTCACTCAGGCCACCGTAGGAGGGGGTCTGGCCCCGCGTCCGGCCCGGGGGCAGGGCGTTTACCCAAGCTCCGCGCTGCGCCCGCGCCTCAGACCCTCCAAAGCCACTGCCCGGCGCTGCCGGAGCGGATCCGCCCCGCCCCCCAGCGCTCCGGGGCGCCCAAGACCCCACGCACCCTCCCACCCCGGGGGCCCCTACCTGGAGGCCGGGCATTGGGCGGCGAGGTCCGCAGCGCGCCGGGCTCGGCCATCTTCCAGGGAAAGGTACGCCGCGCGCAGCCCCCTCGGTCCCGGCGTCGGCCCCACAGCCGCCGCGCGCTCCTCTGGGCTGCGCGGGCTGCACAGGCGCACTGCCCCTCCCGCCGCGCCGCATCGACCCCGCGCGCGCGCACACCGCGTGCACATGCGATGCGCACGCCAGCCGGCACACCGCGTGCACACACACGACAGGCAGGCACCTCTTCATACAGCGCTTACACGCAGCATGCACGCACAACGTGCACATACAGCGAAAACACACTTCCTCACACAGTGCACGCACACACTTAAAGCGTGTGTACACAGAGGGTGCAGTTTCTCATGCACAACGTGCACAATGTGCACGCATCCTCATACAGCGTGTGAGCACACAGTCAACATACCACATGCACACTGTGCTCATCCAGCATGCACATGTTCTCACACGTCGTGCACACACGTCCTCAGATGGCTCGCACACATCCACACATACTAGGCATCTGCACATATACCCAGCGCTGGAGCTCCGGGAACGGTTCCCACCTGGGCCCTTGCCACGTGTGCAGGCACCAGACGGGGGGGCCCCGGGAACCCTAGAGGTGCCAGGGGCGCCTTCTGAGACCCCTCTCCACACACAGTTTGGTTCAAGTCTTCGAGGTGCACGGCGGCTCGCGCTCAGTGCGCCACCCCCCCCATCCCCGACAGGCGTGCGGTCCTCCGAGGCGGCACTATAGCAGGCCATTGGGCCGCCCTTCAAGAAAACGCAGCGCACGTCCTCCTCGGACCTTGGGCCCAACGACACCCCCCCACCACCACCACCGATTCCGCCCAAAAGCCTCTCCAAGGTTTCCCTTCTTCCTCCGGTGCAAATTATAATGCGCACTTGAGAAATCTCTGCAAAGAGGACCTCTCTGGGAAGAAACGCAAGGGACTGCTAAACGTGTTGCCTCAGGAGTAAGGGGTCGAGGAAGGATGTGTGTTTGGGGGGAGGGTATTGTGTGCTTTCTTACCCCTGGAAATGCGTTGTGTGTGTATCTTTTCAAAAACACACATAATTGAAAAAGACCTCTTTGCACGGCTCGCCCAGCCTCCCGGCATTTATTCAGGCTCAGTCTGCCAAGTGATAAACCCCTCCCGGTTTAGCCTCCTCCCTGAGTCGACCCAGGCTGCGAGCCTCGCTCCTGGATGGTGACCAGCTCGCTTGGAGGTTTTTATTTCCACCCTAAGCGGGGAGAAGAAGGCCTGTTGAAAGATGAAGCTGGATAATGGGTGCAGAGTCTCTTTTTGGGATAATGAAAATGGTCTAGAATTAGATTATGGTAATGGGTTGCACAACCGCGTAAATGTACTGAAAACCACTGAACTGTACACTTTAAGCAGGTAAACTTTAAGGTATGTAAATAATAATTCAATTAAAAAAACAAAAAGCTGAAACCGTCCAAAGACTGCATCAGAATTCTTGGCGAAAAGCTCAGAGAGTCCCTTTTCGGCCCCAAAATGTTTCAGTGATGAACGTGTTCCTGACATGCCCAAAGATGTGTCCGGAGGAGTAAGAAAGCCAGAAGGAGAGTTCAGACAGATACAGGAGCAAGAAAGTGGACAAGTCGGGGCTGGTATCCTGGGCTGTGCTGAAAGCTGGCTGTTTTTTTTTTTTTCTTTTCTTTTAATTTTATGTATTTATTTTCTCTCTCTTTAAATTTTTTTAAACTTTTATTGATATATATTATATATTCACATACCATGTAATTATCCAAAGTACACAATCAATGGTTCACATCATCATATAAGCTGTGCATTTATCATTACAATCGACTTTTTTTCTCTTCTGTGAAAAATAGCATATATACAAAAAAGGAATAAATTTCAAAGCACATGGAAACAATTAGTTGTAGAACAGATTTCAGAGTTTGGTATGGGTTACAATTTTACAATTTTAGGTTTTTACTTCCAGCTGCTCTAAGATACTGGAGACTAAAATATCAATATAATGATTCAGCACTCATACTCATTTGTTAAGCCCTACCTTCTCTGTATAACTCGACCATCATCTTTGATCTTTCTCCCACTCTTTAGGGGTATTTGGGCTATGCCTATTCTAACTTTTTCATGTTGGAAGGGGCTGTCGATAATATGGGATAGCGGATGGAACTAGCTGATGTTCTGGAGAGGCTGGCCCCTCTGCATTTCAGGACTTATCTAGTCCAGGGATCCATCTGGAGGTTGTAGGTTTCTGGAAAGTCACCCTAGTGCATGGAACCTTTGTAGAATCTTCTATAATGCCCTAGTTGTTCTTTAGGATAGGTGTTCTTTAGGATGGGCAGGATGGTTTTGGTTGGGGGTTGGCAAGCTTTGATAGTAGTAACATCTAACTGAAGTTTGCGTAAGAGTGACCTCCAGAGTAGCCTCTAGGCTCTATTTGAACTCTCTCAGCCACTGATACCTTATTTGTCACATTTCTTTTTTCCCTTTTGGTCAGTATGGAAAGTTGGCTGTTTCTTGAACCAAGTTAATAATGGCATGGGAGCCGTTTTGCTTTTTTCCTGTTCTCACCTTTTTTTCTTTTCCCTCTTTTATTAAAGGCCTTGGGTACGACTTTAAATCATCTAATTCTTGAGCTGTTGGCTTGATGACATCATCAGTGTAGCACTCCTCTAGTTTTATTCTATTCCCTGCCCCCTTTGATCTCTATTCCCATTCCCGTTCCTCTTCCTAGTCAGAGGCCCCATTTAATGTTTTTGCAGCTCTCTGCTGAAAGTTTATATAATTGTGAAGATGTGCATGCACTTTTAATTTATATATACAACATTGCACAACAGATATCCTGCTTGGTTTTCATTGCTCGGTATTGTTTTCAAGATCTAGCCATTGTAAGTTATGTATCTATCAGACATGGACTAGCCATTCAATCTGTTTTACCCATCTGTAGATTGACTATTCAATCCTTATCCTTGTCCATTTTATTCTATTGGGCTTCTTGTCTTTTTCTTGTCGATTTCCAGGAGTTTCTTGCATTCTAGATAATTCCTTGTGGATTTAAATGTTGCAAATATTTCCCCCTAGTTTGCTAACCTTTTCTAAGATTAGCAAAACTCCTTAATTTTTATGCAAAAAATCCATCGATTTTAAAACTTTTCATATGGAAATTCAAACTCAGAAAAATGTCAAGAATAAAAGTTTACTAATATTCATACATCCTTTACCAAGATTCACCTATTGTTAACATGTTACCCCATTTGCTTTATCATTTGCATTTTTCTGTTTTTTTCCTCAACCATTTGTAAGAGTTACATATATATGCAGGTCCTTTACCCCTAATCAGTGTGTATTTCCTAAGAATAAGATTATTCTTACTACACCAGAGTTAACATCTTCAGTAAATTTAACATGAATACAATAGTTTTATCTAATTGATTCTCATTATTCCAATTTTGTCAGTTGACCCAATGTTTTTTATGGTACCTTTTCCCCCTCTAGAATAGGATTTGGTCTAGGATCAGCTACTGCATTTAGTTGACATGTCTCTTTGGTCTACACAGCCTGCCTTTTATGAAATTAATTTTTCAATACTTTTCTTTTGTTGTTTTTAATCAGAATATTCCTCACATGGAGTTTCCTCATCATTAGATTCAGGATATGTGTTCTCAGCAAGAAGACTGCCCAGGTTGTGTGGTGGCAGAGGCACAAGATGTCCACCCGCCAGTGGTTGGCATTTTGACAATCCAGTCAAGGTATTGTCCAGTTTCTCCCTTACAGTTACTGATTTTCTCTTCCAACTAATAAGTAATCTGTGGGGAAGCTCTTTAAGCCCATGCAAATATCCTATGAAAAATTACTCCTAGATTTAGCATCCATTGATGATATCTTTCTGATCCAAATTTTTCCATGATGATTACAAATGATAAAAACCCACCAATTTTTCACCTTTATGGCTTGTGCTTTAGGGGTCTTAATATATCCATCCTACCCCCAAGATACTCTTCTACATTTTCGTACGTGAGCTTATAGACTTACCTTTACTGTTAAGCAAGTTATTTTCTGTATATGGCTAGGTCGGGATCCAAATTTATTTTTTCTGTTAAGTGAAGTAGTTTTCCCAGCACTATAAAATAACCCTCCTTTCCCCAATGATCATATATATATACACAAATCTTCACATACATACAGTCCATACAATTGTACCATCAGTGGCTCACGATATCATCACAGTTGTGTATTCATCGCCATGATCATTTTTAGAACATCTGCATCACTCCAGAAAAAGAAATTTAAAAAACTCATACATCCCATACCCCTTACACCACCTCTCATTGACTACTATCCCCAGTGGTCTTGAAGCCACTCTAATCATATGCCAAATTCCTATGTGTACATGAGTGAGTGATTATGAGCTCTCTTTTCTTTTTGTCTGTTACTATGGCTTATGGTGTTAATACCTGGAGTGACTTCTCCTTTGCTCTTTTTTAAGAACTGTCTTAGAAATTAATGAATTACATGCTAAGTTGTTTTGGAATCACTTTTTCTAATTCCTCCCTAAAACCCTGCTGGAATTTTAATTGGAAGTATAGTGAAGTCTGAGATTTAATTTGTGGAGAATTGCCACTCATAACACATGTCATACTATCCATGACTACAACATCTTTCTACTTAAGCTTTTTAAAAGAACATTTAGGGGGCAGCTGCTGTGGCTCAGCGGGCAGAGCTCCAACCTGCCGTGCTGGAGGTCTGGAGTTCGATCCCTGCTGCCTCCTGCCCACATGCAAATTAAAAAAAAAAAAAAGAACATTTAGTAATTTCCTGGGCTTTTTCTACTAGGTTAAATTCCTAAACTTTTACACTTGTAGTTGAATAGTATCTTAAAATCTACTATAGTTTCTAGTTGGTTGGTAGTCTAGTATAGTTCTCAAACTATCTCGGGAACCCTTTTACAGCAGAGGTGGGCAAACTAGTTTACGGGGCAAATAAAGTCTAGCCCACTGCTTATTTTTGTTAATAAAGTTTTATGGGAATATAGCCAGGCTTATTTAAGTGTGGTCTATGGCTGCTTTTGCAGAAAAAGTTTACAAATTCCTGTTTTACATTTAAAAGTTACTGAGGATCCTATCTTCTAACGGTAGTGAATTTGTTTTCTAAAACTAATTTTTACTGAAAAGCTCAAATAAATGTATTGTTGGCAACAAACACTGCAGTTGTTTTCCTTGAAATGACAGATTCATTTGTGGGCTACATCTATCAATATTTACCATATTAGAAATTATTAAATAACATACTTTTTATGAAAAGGAACTATATTTTCTAAAACAAAAAAATTCATCAGAAGTGGTAAGATTCCCATAAGGATATGGAATCTTGGCATCAGATTTTGTTGGTTTGTACAGGTTAGTATGATGCCCTGGCATATCCCAGAGTAATTTGGGCAGTGAATAAAAAAGTTATTTGCAAGGTTCCCTTGGGGGACTGAGGAGAAAGGAATATTCAACTTCTTCATTTGGGGAATTCCTGATTTATCGCGAGTAATGGGGACAATCAAATCAATAGGCTGAGCCGTGAATCTCAGAGTTCACCCCTATGAAACTTAATCCTGCAAAGGAGAAGCTAAGCCTACTTCTAATTATGCCTGAGTCACCCCCACAGAACCTCTTTTGTTGCTCAGATGTGGCCTCTCTAAGGCAACTCAGCAGGTGAACTCACTGCTCTCCCCCCTATGTGGACATGACTCCCAGGGGTGTAAATCTCCCTGGCAACATGGGACAGAACACCCAGGATGAGCCAGGACCTAGCATCATGGGATTCAGAAAGCCTTCTTTTTTTTTTTAATTAATTAAAAATTTTTTTAAATATCAAAAAACACCAAACGCAAACATTCTTAACTTTTGACCATTCCGTTCTACATATATAATCAGTAATTCACAATATCATCACATAGTTGCATATTCATCATCATGATCATTTCTTAGAACATTTGCATCTATTCAGAAAAATAAAAGGAAAACAGAAAAAAATTCATACATATCATACTCCCCACCCCATTCTCTCATTGATCACCAGCATTTCAATCTAAATTTATTTTAACATTTGTTCTATTATTTATTTTTATTCCATATGTTTTACTCGTCCCTTGATAAGGCAGATAAAAGGAGCATCAGACACAAGGTTTTCACAATCACACAGTCACATTGTGAAAGCTACATCACTCTACAATCATCTCTAAGAAACATGGCCACTGGAACACAGCTCATTTTCAGGCAGTTCCCTCCAGCCTCTCCATTACATCTTGACTAACGATATCTATTTAATGCGTAAGAATAACCTCCAGGATAACGTCTCGACTGTTTGGAATCTCTCAGCCATTGACACTTTATTTTGTCTCATTTCATGCTTCCCCCTTCCCCCTTTTGGTCGAGGTTTTCTCAATCCCTTGATGCTGAGTCTCAGCTCATTTTAGGATTTCTGTCCCACATTGCCAGGAAGGTCCACACCCCTGAGAGTCATGTCCCAAGTAGACAGGGGAAGGGTGCTGAGTTTGCTTGTTGTGTTGGCTGGAGAGAGACCACATCTGAGCAATAGAAGAGGTTCTCTTAAGGGTGACTCTTAGGCCTAATTTTAAGTAATCTTGACCTATCCTTTGTGGGGTTAAGTTTCAGATGAATAAACCCCAAGATTGGGGGCTCAGCCTATAGCTTTGGTTGTCTGCACTGCTTGTGAGAATATCAAGAATTCAACCTGTGGAAGGTGAATTTTCCCCCTTTTTCGCCATTCCCCAAAGGGGACTTTGCAAATACTTTTTTATTCACTATTCAAATCACTCTGGGATTTATGGGGGTATCACGGGGCATTTGTCTGGACAAACCAACAAAATCTCATGTCCTACTCAAGGTTCCATGTACTTATGGTGTTCAATTAAGCTGTCTACATAAGTTATATTAGGAAATGCACTAGTCAAAATATAAATTTTGTACCAAATAAACATTTTTTGCTTTAGTCTCACACGTTAAAATTTTAAAATATTACCATCTATTTTCAGCACCCTGCAGTAATGACATTCCTTTGTTCTTCCTCATGCAAAAGCATTTTTTAAATTTGTACATTTAGTCACTATCATTATACACTCTAGGCATTCCTAGATTATACCAACTCAGTCTTTATCGTCTTTCTTTCAGAAAGCCTTGACCAAAAAGGGGAAGAGAGAAATGAGACAAAGTTTCAGTGCCTGAGAGACTTCAGAGTCGAGAGGATATCCTGGAGGTTCTTATGCATTATATAGACATCCCTTTTTAGTTTTTTGGTTTCTCAGAGTGGCTGGAGAGAAGCATGAGACCACTGAGCTGTGTCCCAGTAGCCTTGATTTTTGAAGACGATTGTATGATAAACTTTTACAATGTGACTGTGATTGTGTAAATCTTGTGTCTGGTATGCCTTATTTCCAGGGTATGGACAAATGTGTAAAACAGTAAGGCTAAAAAAATAATGGGAGAAGGGAATAAAGGGTAAAAAATTGGGTAGATTGAAATACTGGTGGTCAATGGGAGGGGTAAAGGGTATAGTATGTATGAGTTTTTTCTTTTTCTGCAGTGATGCAAATATTCTCAAAATGATCACGGTGATGAATACACAACTATGTAATGAGAATGTGAGCCACTGTTTGTACACCATGTATGGACTGTGATTTCTCAATAAAAAATATTTTAAGTGTTGAGGTTTCACATTTTTGCAAATCTCTTTACTGTCTGGCATAATAGAAGTCTCATATCTGCTTCGGTATTCAATGTTACGTTGTTTTGGATATAGCATAAGAAAATTTGTCCTGGCATAGATATGTAGTTGGAAACAGCAATATTTTAATAGCCCTTTCAGATCACTGGGTATGTTCTTTGATACTATAGTCAATCTTGACAAGCGGTAATTTCTTATAGGTTAGTTTTAATGTGAAATCTAAAGCCAAATCAATGAACTTTGAATGGATTATACAACATCATGTATTGTCCATTTGGAAAATGAACTCAAACCTCTAAACTTCAAAAACTCAAAACTGGGCAGGCCACGGTGGCTCAGCAGGTAAGAATGCTTGCCTGCCATGCCCGAGGACCCGGGTTCGATTCCCGATGCCTGCCCATGTTAAAAAAAACAAAACAAAAAAACCCTCAAAACTTCCACTTGAAAGTTCAAAATTTTATAATTTGCATCAAATACTGTCAAGTTGCTTTCCTTAAAGGGACAGGCACAGTTTGTTCATTTTTTTGAGATACTTTTGGCCACATACCCAAGTTTAAATAACCAATTTGTGTATCAGCTGTTCTTTCAAGTAAAAAAAAATGGTGTTCCATGAAAAAAGTGGCCAGTTCAGCTTGCAACTCAAACACACAAGTGCTTTTCCTTGAGGTAACAATTGCCTTTCGGTATGCAACACAAATACTTCCTATTTTGTCACACCATATATTAAAAGAGAGCTGATATTTAATAAGACTAACAACTTTTACTGCTTCTTCAGAAACAGCCTTTTAAAAACATTCTGAGTTTCTGTTTGGTTTGCTTTCAGTAAATAACCTTTACCAAGTTAAGAAAATTCCCTCTATTCCTAGATTTCAAAGAGATTTTATAAAATACATATTGAACTTCATAGAATCTACGAAATCCAACAAAATCATACCTGGTAACCCAGGTGACTGAAGCAGCAATGGGAATTTATTCAGGCTTTGCTCCCAATTTTTGATCTATCATTAAGTTATGAACTGAACAAAACATGGATTAAAACACAAAAGACTGGCTTTTAAAAGTTAGCAAGTTGGCCAGATATATAAATATTTACTTCGCCTCTGTCTTTTCATAATACAAAATAAGATTCATTCAAATGATTTTGGCAATTTGAGGTAACTTGTGACAACATACCAGTAGGAAATGTCTCCAGCACAGGTCTGTGACAAGTTAACTCACCCTATTTTGAGTCTGATTGAATGAATTCATTCAGATCAAACAACCAAAACAGAAACAAAAATAAACCATGGGTAAAAGTATACCTTTCCTCATATATTACAAATTAAAGTAAAAAAAATAAAATTTTCAGGAAATACCCTGAAAAGTTTAAATAGTTGAAAACAGTTTGTGAAGAATCAATTGTGTACACTGTTGAAAGTTATTTCATACTTTTATTTTCTAATTACAGTAGTTTGCATCTGATTTCTTTACATCATTCCAGATATGATGGGGAACTCCTCCAAAGCAGTTAAGTATTAACTAGCTGTCTTGAATTTATAGGAAAGGGATGTAAAGGGGCTTATTAAAGACAAAAATGAATCAAGACCAGAGGTATCTAAACTAATAGCTATAAACTTTCTCTAAAGAAATAAAAAGCAGTTGGTATTTTGCAAAATATCTTCAAGCAATTTCCACCTGTAAATTAAGTCTTATGTTGAATTAAATGAGGTTGGCCACAAGTATTTAAAATATTGTGTTGACATGAATATACAAATATATATTCTATGTGCTCTTTCTTTTATAGAAATCAAAGATTGCAAGTAAAAGAAATGGTAAACACAGAATACAAAAGACAAGCATATTCTATTACAGTCCTGCATATCAAGGAAAAAGCAGCAGACACTGCTGTTCTTATGCACTCATTTGAAACTCTCACCAATTCTTCAAGGCAGGTACTATTGTGATCACTCCCATCTAACAGGTGAGGAGCCCGCAGCTCCACAAGCTGGAGAAGGTACCTGTGGTCACCTGCCAGTAGAGGGCAGAGCTGGGGGCTGGGCTACAGACTGTCTAACTCCAGGTCCACATGTCTCACCTCTGTTTTACGTGGCCTCCTAGCTACCTGGCAGCTGAGGGAATGAGAGGACAAAATTCAATACACTCCCTAAATTCCTCAGTTGTTTTGATACCTGATGGTCTAGTGTCTTCACAAATTTGTACTTTTCAGAAGAGGGAAAAAAAGCAAGGATAAAATGGGTGGTGCTTTAAGGTAAGTCAAAAACACAAAGTGATATGCAGTTCATGGGCCTCCAAACAGTGTAAATGAAACTTACTAAACAGGATAAAAGTAAACATCTCATACCAGTATGAATCCTTTTAATTTTTATGACAATCAAGAAATATAAAGAACCTCACTTTCATTCTGATAACTGTCAAGCCGGATGTCATTATATCTGTATGTAACACAAACATCACATGTAAATCTGGCTAGGTACTTTATTCAAAACATGCTTTTACCTATGATTAATCAGAATTGCTCTGAAGTCAATACTGACAGTTTATGCCTATTAAAAGATGTTATTCAACATCAAATATTTTAGTATTTCTACAACATAGATGATCAAGTGAAACTACCAATCACAAGGAGTTTTGTAAGTAACAATATTTATAGCCACAATTCCACAGATGTGGTAAGTAAACCAATGGCCAACCCTTAATAAAATACAAGAATTTCCATCATGCATAGTTTACAGGCTCTGTCTCTTTAGAGGATAGATGTTCAAGAAAGATTCAACAATTAAATGTTGGCAAGTCTTTTCACCCAAATGCTTAATCAGTTTGGTTATTTAGTCACCTTAGTAATACGATATATTTATACTCTAACAGGAAGTGGAGTAAACGTTGCATGAAAAATGCAACCCTATCTAATTCATTAATAATAACTTCTATGCCCTCTTAGCAGTTAGAAATATTCTTGAACTTCAAGCATTTTATTTTCTTTTGGGGCACAGATTCTATCATGGTATTATAGGAATCAAAGAAAATAAACAAGACAAAAATATTTTCTTAAGGACCACTTCCATTCCTTATTTGAAATATAATCAAATCAACGAAACTACACAATTTCTACATAAAAACACGTTAGTAAAATAATTCCTCCAAGTAGTGTTGCACACAAGCTACAACTCTACCCCAACTATTGTAATCATTATGAATGGGGATCTTCCATGATCCAGCAACACTAGATTGTTACTACCCTGCAAGAAAAAAAATTGTCCACAAATACAAGAACCGGGGTCATAGTTGCAATTTCTAAAGAATCTTTAGACAAATGAGATTTGTCAGGAGTTAAGTAGAAAAATCAATGTTTGAGTTGCACTATCACTACCATGAACTATCACATATGCAGAGTTCAAACACTCTTGGTAAAAAGAACATGGAATAAGGATCTACCAATGTAACTTTAGCGAAACACTTTTATGTACAGAAGCCTAAATATCTTAGGAAATTTAGATTATTGATGAAGACAATCAGTTCTTCAAGAATGGTTTCTTCCAAGTTAACATTAAAAACCCATTTCTGGTCTCAGATGCATTCCAGCTAGATAAAGTATTCAGGAACCCCAAAGAATAAGCAGCACAACACATCTGTCCACTCTTAATTCCTATTCTTAGGTTTAATGTTTTATTAGTACATATTCTGGCCTCAGCATTTTTTTACTCCAGAGTTTTCATACTTGGGAAATTACAGTTAAGTGGGACTAGAGAAGATTTGTTTGTTTTTGAAGCTATGTGAAGGCTTATTACCCTTTGTATTACTCTTCATCATTGAAAAGTTTTCTGGAGACCA